>JARYHS010004193.1:0-15321 GCA_031002005.1 Vandiemenella viatica
AGGAGCGACTCGACGCTCGAAAGACGTCGGTTCCACAAAAGAATCCGTATAAAGAAACCAATTAGGAAACGGGAACTGAGCCATACTTGTGCCAGTTAGTCACAATGTGAAATTTTTCTCAGTTTGAAACAAATATATTTTATGGATGAATTCTTGGAAAAAAGTATCAAGTACACTCTTAATAATTTATCAAAAATGTACTAATTTTTCACTAGCGAATCAGTGCTATTGAGAATTGCTTCAAGGTTCTCTCAATATTTAATTTATCTAATTGAATATTTCAAGTATTTTATATTTTCTTCTTCTGCAGATAGTCACACAGTTGACTATTAAAGAAATCTTTAATATTTGTGGTTTACTGCTATTTTTATTTTATCTTTTTAGCGTCGTTAATTAAAGAAATTCTGGTTGGTCTTACCGTTCCTTCCAGGTTCTTTTACAATCTCTTCTGTAGATCTTCTCTTGATAGAACGCTCTGGACGATAAACGTGTGGCCCCAGAATATTGTCACACACGTTTTTAGGGTATCACCTCGCAGATTAAATTTAGTTAATCTTCTCTATAAAATCAAAGTATTTGTTGTTTTATAACAACCAGTATTTATTAACACATCTTAATCAATGTGAGCTCGATGTCGACCTGAGAACTTGTGCTCGAGTAAGTAAGATATTAATGTTTTATTATTATTCAAAATGATCTATGGTTGTTGAATGTTCTTTGTAAATAAATCTGTGTCTTATGAACAAATGTCTCAACAAATTATATTTGATTTGTTAGAATATCAGTTCAATGATGACTATGACGCTATTAAGTATTTTATAACTTGTATATATAATGTTTGAATAGGACTAATGGAAAGAAAAATTGTATTAATTTAATTGGTGAACCTAACAGTTTTAAGAGTACATTTGTGTCAATGATATCTGCAGCCATGATAAATACAGGCTGGTGTAACAAAAATAATAAATATGTATCTTTTGGACTACAAGAATGTGCAAGAAGAAGGCTAATTGTAATGGACGATCCAAACTTTGATCCTGGCAGCTTAGAACAATTAAAAACAATTTTTTCTGGTAATTCAACTAATATTTCTGTAAAATTTGAAAGTGATTACATATTACCAAAAACTCCAGTTATTGTATGTAGTAACATTGATTATTTTAAAGGACATGTTTGGGACGAAAGGATTGAAAGATTTTATTGGAAAAAATGGAATTGTAGACTTGTTAAAGAATTAAACCCATTTTCTTTGTACAATATATTTATTGAATACAATTTATTGTAATACATGTATATACATAGACTTATAAATTTATTAATAAATTTGTTTTGAAATTTATCACCTGAGTTTATCTTTATTTAAATCCTCTACTTCTAGATTAATCCTTTCCTCAATATCTCTCTTTCTTTTCTTGCCAATATCGTCAGTAGTAATTGCTGCAGCATGATCACTACTTGCATTTACTGTTGTTGCTACAGCTGCACCAGAATCGAAAGAAATTCCCTCATAAAAGAATGTTACACTGTCAAGATCTCCCTTTGAATACAATTCATTACTATGATCTAATGTTTGAACCATAGTGTTATAAGTTTCAATAGAAAATGCTATTTCAATTGCAGTTTCCATCTTTAAAATCATTTTGGCATTAACATAACTGTTTGCATCAGCAGGTGCATTATTCGCTACAGGATTAATTCCTAAAGTAAATGAAGGCATTAATTTTACATTTGTCTGTTTATTAAGTTCACCAAGAGTATGAGATTTTTCAATACCTTGTTGGTAACTCAAATAACCTAGATTAACAGATAACGGTTTCACACCTTTATCCTTTACCTCGTTAAGTTTCTTATGAATCTGATGAAGTATAACGGCCAGGAAGAGAATTACTACCAATATAATAGTCTGTTCCAGTACAAGCCAATCCATGTGCCCGTTTTCTACTTTTAATAACTCCAATTCGTGGTTCATATTCATATTTAAAACTTACATTCCCATCTACAGCTTTAGCAGCAACTCCTTGTTCATATAGTTTATGTAAATGTGGAACTCCATACATTTCATTGGTAGAAAACAAAATTACCATTGTCATCAGATTTGCCACTAGGTATTATGAATGAATCATATATTGGCCAATTACGAGGTACTGTTAAACAACTTGGGAAATCATTCATGGCTGTGGAACCCCACATAACTTTATCTAAACTACTAATGGCACTTATTTTACTGATTTCCATTGGTTTAGTAGATTCACTAGTTACAGTAACTGGTTCATGTGCAATTGCTAAATTAGCTCCTTTATTGTAAATTAACATAGGTACATGGCTTATACTGGCACTTGCACTTAAAGTACTACCAGTTTGAAACTAGCTTCCAATCCAATCGGAGTTAAAGTAATCCACAGTTTCTTGACAAAACAATTATTTGGTAATGAATTAAATTGAGCTCTACTTAAAAACTGACTTAATCTATTCGTCATAAATTGTGCTCCTGAAGTTACAAGACGTTTTGCAATTACCTTTTTTGAAGGACCGACAACATCAAACCACTTGTAAGCATAACCCCAAACAAAGAATGTATGAGTATTACTAATAACCACAGAGGTTTTGTTTTAATTTGTTCTACCGCTTTCCATAGAACAAACGGAGTCGAAGTTTTTGATTCTTGACTGCCACTAGAAGACTGTGCACTATGTTGGATTGAGTAAGTCGAGCCATCGGTCTCTGGTCGGTAGCCATTTCTTCTTCAGCTGGAATGACAACACTGCTTTCTTGGAAACCACTGTCGGAGAAGTCTGCAGCACGTGAAGTACCAGGCTGAGGTTGATTTGATGTATCAGATTTCAAACGTTTAGAAGTATTTCTTCTTCAGAAAAAAATTCATCCAAATGCAACTCTTCCAAAGCACCAAAATAATCTTTGTCACTATCACTAAGTTTTAAAGTTTCCTCTAAACTATCTCTCTTTCGTTTACGTAATTCTTGAGCTTCTTTCCTTTTCTTAGTTAATTTCCTGTATAGCAGACCAAGGTAACTTTTTCTTACCACGATCCATACTAAATGATCTAAGAATTACTAACACTTATATATATCCTAGCCAAGGGACTCTTTACTGGTTACTTGCCAATGGCCCCCCCCCTCCCACCGGCCACGCCCAACGACTGGCTGACCTTTCCGTGCGCTTCTGGCGCATGTCTCCGACATACGGAAAGGTCAGCCAGGTCGTTGGGCGTGGCCGGTGGGAGGGGGCCATTGGCAAGTAACCAGTGAAAGCTAGACACACATTACGCCAGCAAGAGAGAGCTAGATATACGGGTATATAAGAAGCTAGCATTTGCTAGTCAATTCAGTTACAAGCAGAATCCAAACAGAACAGAAGCACTCTGATAAACAGTCTTTTGAGTGTAGTTTGGTTTTGTAACAGTGTTATAAAACTGAATAGTAAAGTAAGGTAAATTGTAATGGATTTATTAGATACTGATAGTTCCGATGAAGAATATATTGTACCTTTACGTGAGTTGAGTATTTTTGAAACTGTGTTTAATGGTCATACTAGAATAAGCGGTGATAATAGTGAGTTATGTTCTGCAATTTCTGATCCTTTGAATTCAGATAAGAATTCTGTAATAAGAACTAGTCAGATGGCAAAAGTGAGTTATATTTCGAAGAGGTTTACAGATATTGTAAATACTCTGCATTGGCCGTCATGTTTAACAAACTTGAATGTAAAATTAAATTCAGAGAATACTTTTAAACTTTATCCAGTTCATCAAGAGTTTAAATATAAGTTTGATTGGATTGATCCTTTTAAACGGTATGACCATTTTATGAGAGCTGTTGAATTATTTAATTGTTTTGAGTTAATCCCTATGTCTATGATTAATACATATATGAGTAATAATTTAGCGATAAATATTAACTTGATGGTAACAAATTATAGATTAGTTCAGATAAATCAACCACACTGGTACTGCCATAGACACAGTAAATTTGTTAAACAACCCATTTTGTATAAAGTGCTTTGTATCAAGTGTTGGCATAGAAATATTATCGAAAAATTTGATCATAATTCCATAGAAATAATGACAAGAACACATATACCGAGTAATGCCAATTCTTACCTAATGTTATGTCACCATCTCAAGACCATTACGATTTAAATAACCTAGATATATGCGCCGGGAAAACTAAAACAATTTTTTATCAAACTTTATTCATGAATTCTGACTATTATTTTGTGGTATATGTTTAGAAAGTACTTTTGGTGTAAGAATAGCTACTGAATCGACTAACTACTTTTTATATGTATCTGAAAAAATGTATCTAGAAATTATCCTTTGGAATTATGATTTTTCAGAAGTGTTTGGAATATAATTAATGGTGTTAAAGTAATTTCATATTACACTCCATCGCAAGAAGATATAAACAAATTTTTCAAAGGAAGATGTCTGATAAAAGTGTTGAATCTGATTTTGACGAAAGTAAAGTACCCAGCGACCCAGAAGAAATTAGTGAATCAGAAGAAGAAGAAGTTAAACCAAGTAAGAAAAGAAAAGTTGTATTTGACGAAACTGATTCTTGTATCACTGATTTAGTAAGTGTTGTAGATTTAATTTTTAAAATTATATCTCGCTTTAATAATTCTGAAGAATGTCTGGTTTCACTGCTTGGCTTTATAAACACTTTACGAAAATCTCCAAAATTGATTCTCTTCAAAATATTATCACATGTAAAGAACATATGGGAACAGAACGAACACAAAAAATCACTGAATACTTGTGTGCTGAATTCACAGAATGCGATTGGACACATTCTGTCTTCTCACAAGACCAGTACCAAAGTAATCTTAAAATGTTTACAAACCTTCTTAGACAGTATACCAAAAGCAGAAAACACAGATTCTTCCTTATCGTCTTTGAAAAACTTGGAACAGGAAACGAACACTGTCATGTCATCCACACTTGCAACCGATACAACGGATGGTGCAAATGTCTCTTCCGAAAGCACATCTTTAATAGATTGGGAAAATCTAAATACACCTCTGTTATTTCAAGATCAAATGACAGAGGAAGAAAAAATATTTTGCAGTATTTCTTCAACAAAAGACAATCAGAAAACTACATTTTCGTGGACAGACGAGGAACAACCTTTTTTCATGATAATGCAATTTTATCCCACGAGAACGATCCGGTCGATAGAGAGACAACACTGGTGGAAACACAAGAAGATGGAAATCAAGATGTTTTGTCAACCAGACAAATCGCACACTGTAATGAATCAATCGATTCGGAATGTGATCTTGAATTCTCAAAACTATCTAGCAAAATTACAGAAAACTGGGAAGGATATAAAAAAATCAAGTACTCAACCGAGGAGATACTACAATTAATTTCTAACATAATAACTGTTCCCATAAGTTCTATAACTCACACTGATGAATGGCTAAGTAATATTAAGCTTGTAAATTTAAATCCAAATGTTTATAAAAAATTGTATTAAAACTATGGAATTAAAAAATTTCTAAAATGTGTTTAAAATCTCTATATGAATATATTCATAATGCTAAAAAAGTATATTTTCAAAGTTACTGTTCAGATTTCGATACTTACTACTATTCTGAACAAATGTCTCAACAAATTATATTTGATTGTTAGAATATCAGTTCAATGATGACTATGACGCTATTAAGTATTTTATAACTTGTATATATAATGTTTTGAATAGGACTAATGGAAAGAAAAATTGTATTAATTTAATTGGTGAACCTAACAGTTTTAAGAGTACATTTGTGTCAATGATATCTGCAGCCATGATAAATACAGGCTGGTGTAACAAAAATAATAAATATGTATCTTTTGGACTACAAGAATGTGCAAGAAGAAGGCTAATTGTAATGGACGATCCAAACTTTGATCCTGGCAGTTTAGAACATTAAAAACAATTTTTTCTGGCAATTCAACTAATATCTGTAAAATTTGAAAGTGATTATATTACCAAAAACTCCAGTTATTGTATGTAAATGTGGATTATTTTAAAGGACATGTTTGGGACGAAAGGATTGAAAGATTTTATTGAAAAAATGGAATTGTAGACTTGTTAAAGAATTAAACCCATTTTCTTTGTACAATATATTTATTGAATACAATTTATTGTAATACATGTATATACATAGACTTATAAATTTATTAATAAATTTGTTTTGAAATTTATCACCTGAGTTTATCTTTATTTAAATCCTCTACTTCTAGATTAATCCTTTCCTCAATATCTCTCTTTCTTTTCTTGCCAATATCGTCAGTAGTAATTGCTGCAGCATGATCACTACTTGCATTTACTGTTGTTGCTACAGCTGCACCAGAATCGAAAGAAATTCCCTCATAAAAGAATGTTACACTGTCAAGATCTCCCTTTGAATACAATTCATTACTATGATCTAATGTTTGAACCATAGTGTTATAAGTTTCAATAGAAAATGCTATTTCAATTGCAGTTTCCATCTTTAAAATCATTTTGGCATTAACATAACTGTTTGCATCAGCAGGTGCATTATTCGCTACAGGATTAATTCCTAAAGTAAATGAAGGCATTAATTTTACATTTGTCTGTTTATTAAGTTCACCAAGAGTATGAGATTTTTCAATACCTTGTTGGTAACTCAAATAACCTAGATTAACAGATAACGGTTTCACACCTTTATCCTTTACCTCGTTAAGTTTCTTATGATCTGATGAAGTATAACGGCCAGGAAGAGAATTACTACCAATATAATAGTCTGTTCCAGTACAAGCCAATCCATGTGCCCGTTTTCTACTTTTAATAACTCCAATTCGTGGTTCATATTCATATTTAAAACTTACATTCCCATCTACAGCTTTAGCAGCAACTCCTTGTTCATATAGTTTATGTAAATGTGGAACTCCATACATTTCATTGGTAGAAAACAAATTACCATTGTCATCAGATTTGCCACTAGGTATTATGAATGAATCATATATTGGCCAATTACGAGGTACTGTTAAACAACTTGGGAAATCATTCATGGCTGTGGAACCCCACATAACTTTATCTAAACTACTAATGGCACTTATTTTACTGATTTCCATTGGTTTAGTAGATTCACTAGTTACAGTAACTGGTTCATGTGCAATTGCTAAATTAGCTCCTTTATTGTAAATTAACATAGGTACATGGCTTATACTGGCACTTGCACTTAAAGTACTACCAGTTTGAAAACTAGCTTCCAATCCAATCGGAGTTAAAGTAATCCACAGTTTCTTGACAAAACAATTATTTGGTAATGAATTAAATTGAGCTCTACTTAAAAACTGACTTAATCTATTCGTCATAAATTGTGCTCCTGAAGTTACAAGACGTTTTGCAATTACCTTTTTTGAAGGACCGACAACATCAAACCACTTGTAAGCATAACCCCAAACAAAGAATGTATGAGTATTACTAATAACCACAGAGTTTTGTTTAATTTGTTCTACCGCTTTCCATAGAACAAACGGAGTCGAAGTTTTTGATTCTTGACTGCCACTAGAAGACTGTGCACTAGTGTTGGATTGAGTAAGTCGAGCCATCGGTCTCTGGTCGGTAGCCATTTCTTCTTCAGCTGGAATGACAACACTGCTTTCTTGGAAACCACTGTCGGAGAAGTCTGCAGCACGTGAAGTACCAGGCTGAGGTTGATTTGATGTATCAGATTTCAAACGTTTAGAAGTATTTCCTTCTTCAGAAAAAAATTCATCCAAATGCAACTCTTCCAAAGCACCAAAATAATCTTTGTCACTATCACTAAGTTTTAAAGTTTCCTCTAAACTATCTCTCTTTCGTTTACGTAATTCTTGAGCTTCTTTCCTTTTCTTGTTAATTTCACTTATAGCAGACCAAGGTAACTTTTTCTTACCACGATCCATACTGAAATATCTAAGAATTACTAGACACTTATATATATCCTAGCCAAGGACTCTTTACTGGTTACTTGCCAATGGCCCCCTCCCACCGGCCACGCCCAACGACTGGCTGACCTTTCCGTGCGCTTCTGGCGCATGTCTCCGACATACGGAAAGGTCAGCCAGTCGTTGGGCGTGGCCGGTGGGAGGGGGCCATTGGCAAGTAACCAGTAAAGAGTCCTTGGCTAGGATATATATAAGTGTCTAGTAATTCTTAGATATTTCAGTATGGATCGTGGTAAGAAAAAGTTACCTTGGTCTGCTATAAGTGAAATTAACAAGAAAAGGAAAGAAGCTCAAGAATTACGTAAACGAAAGAGAGATAGTTTAGAGGAAACTTTAAAACTTAGTGATAGTGACAAAGATTATTTTGGTGCTTTGGAAGAGTTGCATTTGGATGAATTTTTTTCTGAAGAAGGAAATACTTCTAAACGTTTGAAATCTGATACATCAAATCAACCTCAGCCTGGTACTTCACGTGCTGCAGACTTCTCCGACAGTGGTTTCCAAGAAAGCAGTGTTGTCATTCCAGCTGAAGAAGAAATGGCTACCGACCAGAGACCGATGGCTCGACTTACTCAATCCAACACTAGTGCACAGTCTTCTAGTGGCAGTCAAGAATCAAAAACTTCGACTCCGTTTGTTCTATGGAAAGCGGTAGAACAAATTAAACAAAACTCTGTGGTTATTAGTAATACTCATACATTCTTTGTTTGGGGTTATGCTTACAAGTGGTTTGATGTTGTCGGTCCTTCAAAAAAGGTAATTGCAAAACGTCTTGTAACTTCAGGAGCACAATTTATGACGAATAGATTAAGTCAGTTTTTAAGTAGAGCTCAATTTAATTCATTACCAAATAATTGTTTTGTCAAGAAACTGTGGATTACTTTAACTCCGATTGGATTGGAAGCTAGTTTTCAAACTGGTAGTACTTTAAGTGCAAGTGCCAGTATAAGCCATGTACCTATGTTAATTTACAATAAAGGAGCTAATTTAGCAATTGCACATGAACCAGTTACTGTAACTAGTGAATCTACTAAACCAATGGAAATCAGTAAAATAAGTGCCATTAGTAGTTTAGATAAAGTTATGTGGGGTTCCACAGCCATGAATGATTTCCCAAGTTGTTTAACAGTACCTCGTAATTGGCCAATATATGATTCATTCATAATACCTAGTGGCAAATCTGATGACAATGGTAATTTGTTTTCTACCAATGAAATGTATGGAGTTCCACATTTACATAAACTATATGAACAAGGAGTTGCTGCTAAAGCTGTAGATGGGAATGTAAGTTTTAAATATGAATATGAACCACGAATTGGAGTTATTAAAAGTAGAAAACGGGCACATGGATTGGCTTGTACTGGAACAGACTATTATATTGGTAGTAATTCTCTTCCTGGCCGTTATACTTCATCAGATCATAAGAAACTTAACGAGGTAAAGGATAAAGGTGTGAAACCGTTATCTGTTAATCTAGGTTATTTGAGTTACCAACAAGGTATTGAAAAATCTCATACTCTTGGTGAACTTAATAAACAGACAAATGTAAAATTAATGCCTTCATTTACTTTAGGAATTAATCCTGTAGCGAATAATGCACCTGCTGATGCAAACAGTTATGTTAATGCCAAAATGATTTTAAAGATGGAAACTGCAATTGAAATAGCATTTTCTATTGAAACTTATAACACTATGGTTCAAACATTAGATCATAGTAATGAATTGTATTCAAAGGGAGATCTTGACAGTGTAACATTCTTTTATGAGGGAATTTCTTTCGATTCTGGTGCAGCTGTAGCAACAACAGTAAATGCAAGTAGTGATCATGCTGCAGCAATTACTACTGACGATATTGGCAAGAAAAGAAAGAGAGATATTGAGGAAAGGATTAATCTAGAAGTAGAGGATTTAAATAAAGATAAACTCAGGTGATAAATTTCAAAACAAATTTATTAATAAATTTATAAGTCTATGTATGTACATGTATTACAATAAATTGTATTCAATAAATATATTGTACAAAGAAAATGGGTTTAATTCTTTAACAAGTCTACAATTCCATTTTTTCCAATAAAATCTTTCAATCCTTTCGTCCCAAACATGTCCTTTAAAATAATCCACATTGCTACATACAATAACTGGAGTTTTTGGTAATATGTAATCACTTTCAAATTTTACAGATATTGTTGAATTGCCAGAAAAAATTGTTTTTAACTGTTCTAACTGCCAGGATCAAAGTTTGGATCGTCCATTACAATTAGCCTTCTTCTTGCACATTCTTGTAGTCCAAAAGATACATATTTATTATTTTTGTTACACCAGCCTGTATTTATCATGGCTGCAGATATCATTGACACAAATGTACTCTTAAAACTGTTAGGTTCACCAATTAAATTAATACAATTTTTCTTTCCATTAGTCCTATTCAAAACATTATATATACAAGTTATAAAATACTTAATAGCGTCATAGTCATCATTGAACTGATATTCTAAAAATCAAATATAATTTGTTGAGACATTTGTTCAGAATAGTAGTAAGTATCGAAATCTGAACAGTAACTTTGAAAATATACTTTTTTAGCATTATGAATATATTCATATAGAGATTTCAAACACATTTTAGAAATTTTTAATTCCATAGTTTTAATACAATTTTTATAAACATTTGGATTTAAATTTACAAGCTTAATATTACTTAGCCATTCATCAGTGTGAGTTATAGAACTTATGGGAACAGTTATTATGTTAGAAATTAATTGTAGTATCTCCTCGGTTGAGTACTTGATTTTTTTATATCCTTCCCAGTTTTCTGTAATTTTGCTAGATAGTTTTGAGAATTCAAGATCACATTCCGAATCGATTGATTCATTACAGTGTGCGATTTGTCTGGTTGACAAAACATCTTGATTTCCATCTTCTTGTGTTTCCACCAGTGTTGTCTCTCTATCGACCGGATCGTTCTCGTGGGATAAAATTGCATTATCATGAAAAAGGTTGTTCCTCGTCTGTCCACGAAAATGTAGTTTTCTGATTGTCTTTTGTTGAAGAAATACTGCAAAATATTTTTTCTTCCTCTGTCATTTGATCTTGAAATAACAGAGGTGTATTTAGATTTTCCCAATCTATTAAAGATGTGCTTTCGGAAGAGACATTTGCACCATCCGTTGTATCGGTTGCAAGTGTGGATGACATGACAGTGTTCGTTTCCTGTTCCAAGTTTTTCAAAGACGATAAGGAAGAATCTGTGTTTTCTGCTTTTGGTATACTGTCTAAGAAGGTTTGTAAACATTTTAAGATTACTTTGGTACTGGTCTTGTGAGAAGACAGAATGTGTCCAATCGCATTCTGTGAATTCAGCACACAAGTATTCAGTGATTTTTTGTGTTCGTTCTGTTCCCATATGTTCTTTACATGTGATAATATTTTGAAGAGAATCAATTTTGGAGATTTTCGTAAAGTGTTTATAAAGCCAAGCAGTGAAACCAGACATTCTTCAGAATTATTAAAGCGAGATATAATTTTAAAAATTAAATCTACAACACTTACTAAATCAGTGATACAAGAATCAGTTTCGTCAAATACAACTTTTCTTTTCTTACTTGGTTTAACTTCTTCTTCTTCTGATTCACTAATTTCCTCTGGGTTCGCTGGGTACTTTACTTTCATCAAAATCAGATTCAACACTTTTGTCAGACATCTTCCTTTGAAAAAAATTGTTTATATCTTCTTGCGATGGAGTGTAATATGAAATTACTTTAACACCATTAATTATATTCCAAACACTTCTGAAAAATCATAATTCCAAAGGATAATTTCTAGATACATTTTTTTCAGATACATATAAAAGTAGTTAGTCGATTCAGTAGCTATTTACACCAAAAGTACTTTCTAAACATATACCACAAAATAATAAGTCAGAATTCATGAATAAAGTTTGATAAAAATTTGTTTTAGTTTTCCCGGCGCATATATCTAGGTTATTTAAATCGTAATGGTCTTGAGATGGTGACATAACATTAGGTAAGAAATTGGCATTACTCGGTATATGTGTTCTTGTCATTATTTCTATGGAATTATGATCAAATTTTTCGATAATATTTCTATGCCAACACTTGATACAAAGCACTTTATACAAAATGGGTTGTTTAACAAATTTACTGTGTCTATGGCAGTACCAGTGTGGTTGATTTATCTGAACTAATCTATAATTTGTTACCATCAAGTTAATATTTATCGCTAAATTATTACTCATATATGTATTAATCATAGACATAGGGATTAACTCAAAACAATTAAATAATTCAACAGCTCTCATAAAATGGTCATACCGTTTAAAAGGATCAATCCAATCAAACTTATATTTAAACTCTTGATGAACTGGATAAAGTTTAAAAGTATTCTCTGAATTTAATTTTACATTCAAGTTTGTTAAACATGACGGCCAATGCAGAGTATTTACAATATCTGTAAACCTCTTCGAAATATAACTCACTTTTGCCATCTGATTAGTTCTTATTACAGAATTCTTATCTGAATTCAAAGGATCAGAAATTGCAGAACATAACTCACTATTATCACCGCTTATTCTAGTATGACCATTAAACACAGTTTCAAAAATACTCAACTCACGTAAAGGTACAATATATTCTTCATCGGAACTATCAGTATCTAATAAATCCATTACAATTTACCTTACTTTACTATTCAGTTTTATAACACATGTTACAAACCAAACTACACTCAAAAGACTGTTTATCAGAGTGCTTCTGTTCTGTTTGGATTCTGCTTGTAACTGAATTGACTAGCAAATGCTAGCTTCTTATATACCCGTATATCTAGCTCTCCTTGCTGCGTAATGTGTGTCTAGCTTTCACTGGTTACTTGCCAATGGCCCCCTCCCACCGGCCACGCCCAACGACTGGCTGACCTTTCCGTATGTCGGAGACATGCGCCAGAAGCGCACGGAAAGGTCAGCCAGTCGTTGGGCGTGGCCGGTGGGAGGGGGCCATTGCAAGTAACAGTAAGAGTCCTTGGCTAGGATATATATAAGTGTCTAGTAATTCTTAGATATTCAGTATGGATCGTGGTAAGAAAAAGTTACCTTGGTCTGCTATAAGTGAAATTAACAAGAAAAGGAAAGAAGCTCAAGAATTTACGTAAACGAAGAGAGATAGTTTAGAGGAAAACTTTAAAACTTAGTGATAGTGACAAAGATTATTTTGGTGCTTTGGAAGAGTTGCATTTGGATGAATTTTTTTCTGAAGAAGGAAATACTCTAAACGTTTGAAATCTGATACATCAAATCAACCTCAGCCTGGTACTTCACGTGCTGCAGACTTCTCCGACAGTGGTTTCCAAGAAAGCGTGTGTCATTCCAGCTGAAGAAGAAATGGCTACGACCAGAGACCGATGGCTCGACTTACTCAATCCAACACTAGTGCACAGTTCTAGTGGCAGTCAAGAATCAAAAACTTCGACTCCGTTTGTTCTATGGAAAGCGGTAGAACAAATTAAACAAAACTCTGTGGTTATTAGTAATACTCATACATTCTTGTTTGGGGTTATGCTTACAAGTGGTTTGATGTTGTCGGTCCTTCAAAAAAGGTAATTGCAAAACGTCTTGTAAACTTCAGGAGCACAATTTATGACGAATAGATTAAGTCAGTTTTTAAGTAGAGCTCAATTTAATTCATTACCAAATAATGTTTTGTCAAGAAACTGTGATTACTTTAACTCCGATTGGATGGAAGCTAGTTTTCAAACTGGTAGTACTTTAAGTGCAAGTGCCAGTATAAGCCATGTACCTATGTTAATTTACAATAAAGGAGCTAATTTAGCAATTGCACATGAACCAGTTACTGTAACTAGTGAATCTACAAACCAATGGAAATCAGTAAAATAAGTGCCATTAGTAGTTAGATAAACGTATGTGGGGTTCCACAGCCATGAATGATTTCCCAAGTTGTTTAACGTACCTCTCGTAATTGGCCAATATATGATTCATTCATAATACCTAGTGGCAAATCTGATGACAATGGTAATTTGTTTTCTACCAATGAAAGTATGGAGTTCCACATTTACAAAACTATATGAACAAGGAGTTGCTGCTAAAGCTGTAGATGGGAATGTAAGTTTTAAATATGAATATGAACACGAATTGGGAGTTATTAAAAGTAGAAAAAAAGGGCACATGGATTGGCTTTGTACTGGAACAGACTATTATATGGTAGTAATTCTCTTCCTGGCCGTTATACTCATCAGATCATAAGAAACTTAACGAGGGTAAAGGATAAAGGTGTGAAAACCGTTATCTGTTAATCTAGGTTATTTGAGTTACACAAGGTATTGAAAAATCTCATACTCTTGGTGAAACTTAAAAACAGACAAATGTAAAATTAATGCCTTCATTTACTTTAGGAATTAATCCTGTAGCGGAATAATGCACCTGCTGATGCAAACAGTTAGTTAATGCCAAAATGATTTTAAAGATGGAAACTGCAATTGAAATAGCATTTTCTATTGAAAATTATAACACTATGGTTCAAACATTAGATCATAGTAATGAATTGTATTCAAAGGGAGATCTTGACAGTGTAACATTCTTTTATGAGGGAATTCTTTCGATTCTGGTGCAGCTGTAGCAACAACAGTAAATGCAAGTAGTGATCATGCTGCACAATTACTACTGGACGATATTGGCAAGAAAAGAAAGAGAGATATTGAGGAAAGGATGAATCTAGAAGTAGAGGATTTAAATAAAGATAAAACTCAGGTGATAAATTTCAAAAACAAATTATTAATAAATTATAAGTCTATGTATATACATGTATTACAATAAATTGTATTCAATAAATTATATTGTACAAAGAAAATGGGTTTAATTCTTAAAAAGTCACAATTCCATTTTTCCAATAAAATCTTTCAATCCTTTCGTCCCAAAACATTCCTTTAAAATAATCAATGTATACATACAATAACTGGAGTTTTTGGTAATATGTAATCACTTTCAAATTTTACAGAAATATTAGTTGAATTACAGAAAAAAATTGTTTTTAATTGTTCTAAGCTGCCAGGATCAAAGTTTGGATCGTCCATTACAATTAGCCTTCTTTGCACATCTTGTAGTCCAAAAGATACATTATTTATTATTTTTTGTTACACCAGCCTGTATTTATCATGGCTGCAGATATCATTGACACAAATGTACTCTTAAAACTGTTAGGTTCACCAATTAAATAATACAATTTTGCTTTCCATTTAGTCCTATTCAAAAAACATTATATATACAAGTTATAAAATACTTAATAGCGTATAGTCATCATTGAACTGATTATTCTAACAAATCAAATATAATTGTTGAGA
>JARYHS010004197.1:0-15088 GCA_031002005.1 Vandiemenella viatica
GCATTTCCAAAGTGGCTCGCAAGATCATTTGGGTTGCCCACCTCTGTTTTAAAGTATATGTGCGTAGTGTTCCATCGAAATCTGACTAAAACTGTGGGTTTCTAAAGGAACATTAGAAATTAAGAAGGGTGGGCTAGAAGGGGAGAGGGGTTGAGCTTTTGCAAACAAAATTTAGACAGAATTGTTCTGTTTGTTTTAAAGTATAGGTGTGCACTGTGCATACTTCCTTCAAAATCAGATAGATATTATACCATTGTATAAAGAATTGGAAAAGTTAATTGCAAACAAATGTTGAAAGTATTTTTATCTTTATTTTAAAGTATAATTGTGCAATGTTCCATCATTAAAAGTGTGCGTTTGTATAAAAATTAACGGATGTGAAATGGGAGCGGGTGGTTTTTGGATTTTATTGGTCAGATACCTTCTCCATGATAAAATACATATGTGTGTTAACTTTCATGGTGATCGGTCAAAGCTGAATTCTAACAATCTCAGATATATATATATATATCACTTTGGAGGTATACCTATCAGCGAAAAATAAAACTCATTGCAATCGGTTCACAACTGCGAAGATATCGCTGAACATACATTAAAAAAATCGAATTGATAACCTCCTCTTTTTTCGAAGTTGGTTAAAAATGCTAAGAACCTTTCAATTAAAAAAAAATACAACAATGGAATTTGTTAGCCATATTTTGGTAATATTTTTATCAAAGAAACTTTTACATAAAATTCAAAGTTATATACCTGATATTGGTTACAGTTAACTCATAAATTAGCTAAATTCGTGAAACGGTGCTTCCTTGAGTCAGAAAATATACTGCAAAAGAATTTAGACGATGTTACGCACATAGATTAGTTAAGGAACCTTTTAATTGGAGGAGACAGTGGAAAAAAGGAAGTAAAAATTTCGGCTCTAAGAAGGAGGATTTACATTCGAAATGAAGTGTTTGATGAAAGACGCAAGTGATAAATTTTTTTCTTATCAATATACTTACGAAGCAACCCTTCTTAGACGTTCCGCATATCACTATACTTTGTAGAAGACAGTTGCACTTTCTCCTTTCACTGCAAGGCTTCACTTTTACATAGACAAATTGTATGATTTTTTAATAAGCTATAAAACTCATGCCTGTGTTTCACATATAAGATGAAAAGAAGGCGATTTCATGGTTTGCACGTATAACACTAAACAAGCATTAGGACAGTAACGTGTATCTACTAAAGTCGTAGGTGTTAGTTAAGATGACGAGTTTCATTTGTTTAGCCTTCATATTTAAGTTACGCACTTGCCAGTGTTAGCTCCTCCTGGGGAATCTGCAGCTAAGGGTTACCACTTGTCGGTCGCTGCCTTTCCTCGGGTTTGAGAGGTAGTTTTACCGGACACTCAAATACCTAATATGACCCGTTTTGCGGTACTAAGTAAAGTAGTCAAGACGAACCACTTGTGTTCTGCTGTCTCCGCAGTCGTCGGTGATATTCTTGTACCGCTGATTTCCTATGGCCCTTTGCTCCTCATTGTTATTTGCTCTGTTAAATCTCTATTTTTTCCATTCCACTGCAATTATTGATTTTCAACGTCAAACTTCAAATTTACTTAGAAAGCATCGAATTAACTTAGTCTAAGTATATACTGGGACAGAGGTATAAAATGAAGCACTGTACTTATGTAAGTGTAATTGGGCACAGTGATTTGAAAGAACTTTTTTATTCAATATGTTTGACAATCCTCATTGGTTTAATGCATAAGTTCTTTAAATCACCGAAAATTTGTGCAATGGATTTTTAGTTCAACATATTAGACCGGTTAAGTGTTTATTAGTCTTCCAATACGGTATGTAGTTTTTCAACAGTAATAGCAATTGACGAGAGAGCTATATTGATGTTCCTCAGCCATCTGAATATATGTTCACTTGTGAATGTTTTGGAAGCTTATATTAACCATCCAGCGACCAATCAAAAAGCCATATTAAATTCTGAAACCCTTAGATAAGGCGTGAGAAAATATAATTATTTTCT
This sequence comes from Vandiemenella viatica, assembly GCA_031002005.1. Taxonomy (NCBI): domain Eukaryota; kingdom Metazoa; phylum Arthropoda; class Insecta; order Orthoptera; family Morabidae; genus Vandiemenella; species Vandiemenella viatica. The sequence continues at coordinate 2,023 of JARYHS010004197.1, forward strand.
GGCGCAAAGATTCGTATAAAAAATTTAAAGTTAAAAAAAAAATCGTGGTGACAATGTGTAGAATCTGAGGATTGTCGGGAAAGTTGTATTCTTTGACGTTAGTTTGAACTATTCATTATCTACTAGGTGTAAGCCCGTGAAATTTTTTAAAACAATTTTACTTGTGGCTTTACGCCTCGACGACGTCGAGGTCATGAGAGGCGGGATGGAACTGGGAACAAGGAACTGGAAGGAATTCAGCCATGGTCTTTTGAAGGAAGCGTCCCGCCATTCGCCTGGAGTGATTTGGTGAAACCATGGAAACCCCAAATCTGGATGCCCGAACGGGGATTCAAACCGGCGTCCTCCCGAATGAGAGGCCAGAGCGTTAACCACGCACCACCGCGCTCGGTCTATTGGGAATGGTCACGGCCAAGAATATCACCACAGTTATCGTGACAGGCGGCCTGGATCGCTATTACAACTAATATTACTAATAAATTCTACTTGGCTAAGCAATCGCGAGGCAATGGCTTGCCAGAACACTGTGTGCACAGCACAAATACAGAAAAAAATCACAATTGTGCAAATGCACCCACAGTGAACACGCCAAATAAAATATAATTTTTCCAACTAAATTAAGGTTTTTGTTATTTTAAATAAGCGAGAAGCAACTAATATTTGATACGCTTTCAGTATTCTTGCAATTCACTGCTTTGCAGTTGCTTAACTACTAAGTAACTCTCATAGCTTCGATTTTGTTGTAACACCTGTGGCTGCCTTCCACGAAGGACGCGCATGTGACGTCATAATTTTATTCAGCAAATAGCCATTTAGCTTATCACGCCGGTGGATGGAGTTAGATAACGAAATTGTATAGTAGATGTTGTAATATTAAGTAAATAATAAGTAATTTTCTAAGAAACTTTGAATTGTTTGAAGACAGTGACCACCGTAAAATTTTTACAGAGACTTCCTGGTGGTATTTGGCGCTAGAATCACCGTCTATCTTTGACGCTTAAAACTTTTAAGATCATCCTCGTTCTATAAGCGATATGTCTTTATTCAAAATGATTTACAGGAACTGAAAAAACTGCTCGTGTTAAAAACAGACTCTATGGCTCCGAAAAGAAACCTAATTTTCGGCTTGCTGTTTGTTGGTAATTAAAGAGGTATCGAATGAAACGAGATTTAAACTTAGTTTTTTTTTTTTTTACTTATGCAGTTTACGCCTCGTCGAAGTCAAAGTCATCTAGAGGCGGGATGGGACTGGGAACAAGAAATGTGAAGGAATTTGGCCATGGACCTCCTGAAGGAAGCATCCCGGCATTCGCCAGGAGTGATTTGGGGAAACCATGGAAATCCCAAATCTGGATGCCTGGACGGGGATTCGAACTGCCGTCCTCCCGAATGCGAGGCCAGAACGTTAACCACTCACCCGCCACGCTCGGTCTTTGTTAAAGCAAAATTCTTGTTGACTATACATCCGTAAACTAAAATCACTGCAAGAATGATAGCATTAACCGAAAATAGTCAATTTGTAAGGCCGAAAACTTCAATAGGCTAATCGTATGTAAAATCTAAATGTTAAACTTACTGAAGCGGCATCTCAGATATTCAAGTTTATTCTTTTTTTTTCTTCTGGCTTTTCGCCTCGACGGCGTCGAGGTCATTAGAAGCGGAAAACGAAAGTCTATAAGGAATGGAAAGGAATTCGGCCTTGGCCTTTTGAAGGAACCATATGTACTGGTTTAGGAAAACCATGGAGAGCCCAAATCTGGCCAGACGAGTATTCGAATCCACTTCCTCCCGAATGAGAAGTCAAAGTACCACTCACTCATAACGCTAAATTTATTCACTTACATCCTATCTGCTACCTGTACTAGTGTACTTACGTCGCATACATATTCTGAAATTACAGAAACTACAGTATTTAAATTTATAGACGTATTCATTAAATTTTCTGTAGCTAACATCCCTGTTCCAGACTGAATTGTTGTTAGATCCTTAAATAATTTATAATTATTGTGTTTTATATTGTGTATTTTCGTTGCCGGGCAGGATACGCCGCTCACATGTTCTCGCGGATCCCTGACGTCATCCTTATCTCTGTATCGGTCAGAGAGGCTTATCTGTGTGCGCAATAGAGCAGGCCGCAAGGATTACACACGAGGAGAGACCATGCGCTACACATTCTTCAACAAACCAAGATACTTGATAAAGATGCGTTCAATAGTTACTCTTCCGTAATAAAGTCACCGTCAAAATCGTAGTGCTCGTCAACATATATTCATCTATAAACGACATCAATTAATAAAAGCGCATAATTCAGGGCAGCTGGATACGAATTTGGTCTGCCAAACATATCAACAAGGTTTATAAACCATGGAACGGTGAAAATCAGAAGTTGCCTGAACTGTGTTTCTGTATTATGGACACTTAAGATTTAAGAAATTTTGGTAGTTTGAACATTGGTCATTTTGAATAACATCATAAGCCTTGTTTGCCAATGCTCTATTAAAGTGGTCTCTTTTAAATGTAGGGTTAGAAAGTTGATGCGACAACTTCAGCTTGATATAAAATACTGTTTATTAGATAATCCATAATACTAAAAATAATTTAATTCATAATCTTGAGTATGATACAATGTAAATCCTTATTTTCAAAATGCATCGATGCGTTATGGTAACTGTAAAAGAAAAGATGTAATCGTTTATGAGGATCACAAGAAAAAAAGACACATGTATTGTTCTCCTTCACCACATTTTCTCAAAATTTTGGGGTCGGCTGCCTCTGATGAGTTGCTGGTATAGTCAAATTTTGAACTTTGGTTTTACGGCCGCATGCACTTGCTGACACCGAGCATTATATGCCTACTGCCAGGTCATACTACCCACTAATGGAGAAAGTGAAGTGTCGCCATCTGTGAAGCTATGTTATGTGTGTCAGTAGTTGGGGTTTGGGGAAGCTGGGCTATATCCCGTTATGTGACGTCATAGGGCAGGTGGTGGGGGGACCTCCCTCCCCTCCCCTCCCCTACAATGGCGGCTTGGCTGGCTTTTGAATCAGCCAATCAGACTACATGGGGCATGGCTAGGTGACAGCACAAACCTCAATCTGCACAGACATTCCATGGCTCGCGTGACGTCACAGCCTCTCTACAGGAACCCTAGCGCATAAATGCCATTACACCAGCCAGCTCGCCCTCAGTTCCCGGTCGACGCTCGTCAATTGCAATTCACTATGGCTAGTGAGGTTCTCCTGTTTTCAACATGCTACAAGTTAAACAGCAGTGACACCAAGCGGATCACTGTTGGTTTGTCACCTAAATTGGAATTTAATCCAGTAGTTGTACTCGAAAAAGTTGGGTACAATAAAGTCACTCTCACACATGAAGAGTGGGATTTACTGAGACAGCTGGTCTATACAATTGGTGGCTTTTTCAGCAACACTGAGCATCTGCAAACGAGTGTCTCACTCGGCAACCACACCATCTCGTCCCAAGCCGTGGCTGGAGCGAAAACTATATGGTTTTACAACAATGCTGTGCCTGCCTATGGTGTGTTTATCTGCGAATCAACATGGGACAACATGGTCGACGCCCTGCCAGCAGTGACCAGCGCCATCAACACCATGAAGCCCTGGAGTTATCAAGTTAGCAAGTACTACAACGAGTTTGTGAATACGTTATCAGTGAAAGTGATTCGTGACTACCCCCGTTATTCTGTGAATGGACTGATAGATTTGCATTTTGATAATGTACATGTCAATGAAGTGTCATACAGCAACTGTTCAACACTAGTCTATGAACGTTTAAAGTTAGAAATTAAAGCATATAAAAAGCTGTTAGTGTATGATGATGTTAAGCACAAAGTTGAACAAGATTTAAAAGGAACTGATGTATTTAACAGAATTGTAAACAGAGGTGGTGATGACGTATGCCGTAATAATTAGTGTCCATCAGTCCGCTACGATGTGACTTACAGTTCTACAATTGACTTTGTGCAACTAAAAAATTTGATTTGTACTTGAATTGTGAGTAAATAAAATCATTTTACCAGATTTTTCTTTTGTCATTTCGATAGTATATATTTTTAAAAAATCTTTTATTTCGCCCACCAATTGGCGATTAAAAATACATTTTCAATTGCACACATATTATTACAAAATAAATGTAGTTTACAAAGTTTTCTCAAATTATTTTTCTTGAGTTCTCGTAGTGGTGGACATCCTAAATCTTCTATGTTGTAGCATACTTTCTTCCTGATGATTTTCTGTAGCCATCTAGCCTTCCCCCGTTAAAGTAAATGATTGAATCATCCTCATTTGTTATTGCATGTAGTATAGAGCACATCTTGCTGAAGGAAATGCCATCTGCGTTCCAAGGTATTCCATGATAATTGTGTGTTAGCCATCTAACTGATGGTTCATTACCTCCACGCGATGGTGATGGTACTGAAATACAATGTGTAGCGATAATTTTGTCCGAGTGTACCATGCATAAAGCAACTTCTTTGAAAATAAACCCTCCATCCTTCTTCGCGAAGCCCTGTGCGTCCAGGAAGATGGTCGGCATGGTAATGGTTAACAGGACTGGCTGCTACTTGATTTTATGTCAGCTTACACACGACACTTTTTAGAGGCACGTATTCTACTACGCGATCGTGTAAGATCAAGCAGTATGCAGCAGTGTAGGCAGGAAAATTCTCACTGCTATCAAACTCCATACGAATGTCGACAGGTCCTGTTTTAACAGACTCATTTTGATGTAAACAGTCTATTACGGCGATAGGTGTAGTTTCTATAAAGTCTTCACGTTTTAGTAGCGGTAAAGGACGGTCTCTCTCGTAGTAAGACTGTTGGAATCTTGCATACATATAATACAACACAGTGGTTCGGTTTTTCTTAAAGTCCAAATTCATGTTCTCATATGGATATGCCACATCATTTAGGAACACTTTGACATTTGCGAGATTGCAGTCGTCAAATATGGCTGCACTGAATTCCGCATTCCGTTTCCTGTTTGTTTGTAATCCCAGAACCACGAACCTAGGTTTCTCCAGTTGTGTTGATGTTTTCAAAGACCAAATTTGAGTCTTGCTGATTGGAAGCAACGGGTACTCCAACAGATCCCAACTTCTGAAATTAATGCGAAGTGGTTTCCCAATGTCTACAATCTTAAGCAGTGCTAGCTTTTCTCTTTCACCTATTTGCAAATGAGGCAATTCCCCATGCCAGTTTGCTGATGGTGAATTTACTTTCCTGAGGATGTGGATTGGCTTGTACATATGAATTTGTATCGTCCCTAGCTCGAATCAATATTAGTTCTTGTTTTATATTTGCAAGTATCTTTTTAAAATCTTCGCAAAACCCCAAGAGCATACTCAACGGTATACATACATCAAAGTAACCATTTCCAGGAGCGCGTTGACCCCATCCTGCATTGATCAACACTCCCATTTGGGGGCTTCCAGAAATAAGCGTTTTCAATGTGCTTGTGATACCAACGTTTCTATTTCGGTCAATTTCAGTTCCATTAAGTTCATATCGAATTTCCTCAAACAGAAAAGCGAATGCATTGGATGTGACAAGTGAATTAGTTACTGCTCCATCCGATTTCATGAATCTTCCTTCAATATGCAAGTAGCTTTCGCATGGTAGTGTATATGTATCTTGGTTCTGAATTGGTATACGAATTTCATCATTGTTATTAAATGTGGCTGGCGTATGCGGTTGGTGACTCAAATATTGTTTGCGCGTCACCAACTCGTCAAACTCCACACTGGAAGTTATGTCTAACACCTCATCCATGATTTTTAACCGTATAGCCTAACCACTGTAGGAAGAGCACGTTCTCAGGTGTTAATCGTTTCACTGTTGGTTCACGACTGATAGCTTTGCGTGGTTCACGCTTCTTGTTATAACGAGCACCCATTATTTTTATATGTAGTCTGAGAGTGATGGTTTCTCCTCTAAAATCCACTAAATTACCGTCTTTATCGACAACTCTAACATTGATATTACTGAGAGTTTTCACTGTGATGGGTAGATATATGACATTAGCGGGTACTTCCACAATCTTGTACCCTGGCCGGACTGTTGGAAAAAACTCGTGTAGTGAATGTCCCAGCTTATCGTTGACGTAGTTTCCTGTACATATGCTGCACTCTATTCTTATAGCGTTAATTTTGAAGATCTGCACTGTATAGTCCGAGGTATGAAATCCGGGCTTCAACACACGTGTTGAAAATCCGAGCAGAGATCCAATTGAGTTTGGTTTAGAGAAGTCAATTTCCACAGGTGTTTCTATCTCGCACTTAAGTGAATTGTTGTTTGCTCTAATTACTAGCTTGTCGTTTTTAGTGTGTCGAACCAAATAATTCGCTAAATCGTCAATGTCGTAAGATCCTGTGGGTATGACTACCACTTTATTCTTCGACTAATGAAATTTACAATTTGACTCGTCTATATTTGGAATCGAATTGTAAGTCTGAAAGTCAACCAAACCGACTGTGTAATCACCTTGGCTCAAATCTATTGGTGGAAAGTAATCACAGCCCAAGACTGAACTGGTGCCTGACAAGCAGAGTGTTACAGACATGTGTTATCCTGTTCAAGGTTCATTCAAGACTGATGTCATATATTTTCATACAGGAATTTTAAACACAAATATCCACAAACATGTGTACCAAACTTCTGGTGTTGCTGCACATTGTACAGTATTCTGTTCCCTGCAAAATATCGCTGCAGTTCCAACGGAGGAGGTAAGTCACCGAAACTGTCAAAGTATTTAACTACACCATCTTTGTACTTGATGTAAGCAACCCAATGTGTTCCAGCACTTTTAGTACTATCCAAGTTCACGATTCCACATTCACGTTCACGAATTCTTTTGGGCATGGTGACACGCATGAAAACACCACGAAAATAGGGTATGCGCAACCGCTTTACATGTTTACGTATGTCATCGTCCGTCAGCGGCTGAACCAACTTTTTTTTTACCCAGACCCATCTTTGCTGTATGGTTTCAAATATAAACCTTTACCCCTCATTGCAAGTGCTTCCATCGTTTTGTTGTGTCGTTTCTCCTTAGCCAACTACTTATTCGCATCTTTCGCTGCTTTAACAGCTTTGACGACATTAGCCACACCACCTGCTAGAGCACCAGCAGCTGAGAAGCCAGTAAATAATGGTATTTATGGAAGAATACCATCCTTCTTTTTTTCTTCGGTTTCTTTTTCTTAACACCTCCGCCAAACTTTAAATTGGCGCGCATGGCCCTGTTAACCAAGAATTCCGCTGCACGTTCACCAAACTTAGCATCTTTAGCCTTCATTCTATCCGCAGCCCTCTCGACGAGTATCCGATCAGCTTCAGCTCTATCTGCCCCCTGTGCGTAAGCAATGTCGTGTTCCCTGCAGGCTGCATCTAGTGGGTTGATACCCTTCTTCCTAAGTGCCAACCGTTTTTCCAGTTTAGTACCGGGACCACAAAACTGGTATGTAGGAATATGCGCCTCAAAAGGCATCTTGTCGATGAGCTTGTTTAAAAAGCCACGACCCTTCTTCTTCTTCCTCGTAGGAGGAATTGTTACCAAATAACATACTTTACTTGTTCGCGCGCCTATATATAGACGGAGCAACCACCTAACCTTGTCAATATGAAGTTTGTCAAACAGCGAGACACATTGCCCGTGAGTAATGTTAATTCTGTTGGCAACAATACTAGACGGAAGAAGAACGGACCTCTGTTCCCTGAGACAGTGAGAGCAATAGTGTGTGACCCATCAAATTGTGGGAAAACCAATCTTGTGCTGACCCTGCTGGAACACCCCAATGGTCTTAGATTTGAAAATGTATACGTGTTTTCCAAGTCGTTGTACCAGCCAAAGTATAAATTACTAGGGAAAATATTAGAACCCATTAAAGAAATTCAGTATTTGACATTTAGTGATAATCAAAGTGTACCTCCTCCAAGCTAAGCTCTACCTAATTCTGTGTTTGACGATGTTTCGTGTGAGAAGCAGAATAATATACGAGATAACTTTTGCATGGGTAGGCACAGATCATAGGATTCTTTTTTCTTGTGTCACACATATAGCCGTATACCGAAACAGTTGGTTAGAGACAATGCTAACTTGATCGTAATCTTTAAACAGGACGATATGAATTTAAAACACATTTACAACGATCACGTCAACACCGACATGACGTTCAAGGAATTTAAGAACCTATGTGGGTACTGTTGGAATGAGTGTAAATACGGATTTTTGGTTATTGACAAAGACTGCGACATATACCATGGAAGATACCGCAACGGATTTGATTCATTTTTTAATAAATAGCTGCGCACACTGTCTTCTGACATCATTACAAGCATGGATAAGTTTGGGAGAACTTCAACGACACAGAATAAGAGAGTGTTTGTGTACCCACCACAGAACATACTTCTTACGAAGGAGGGTAATTTGGATTGCCAGGGTAAAGTACTCAAAAGTGTGGCCAATCCCATCAAAGAGGACGATGCCGCCACCAAACGATATGTTGATAAATTTATCGAAGAACTGAAAATGGCAGAAGTGACTATGGTTATAACTATTGAGTGACAGATATGCTTCAAGATCACTCATTCATACTAGAGACAGGCCTAAACTATTATGAAATCACTGTCAATGGTGTAATCGATTCAATAGTCAAACCGGGTAGGGTTGATGTGAGTCTGAATTGGAGTAAAGATGTAAGGTTACTCTATGTGAAGCGAGGTGATAAACTTCGTTTTTTCCCAACAACTGTAAATAATCAACACTACAAGCCATTTGCAGCAACATTAACAATGAGATATATAATAGTACAGTGAACACCCACAAGCTTCATTTGATGTGTAAACATGGATGCAACAACAACTAAACGTGGTACCATAAAGGCCCGCAATGCAATTCGACGAAAGTTACTCGAGCTGAAGACGGGCCATATTGACTCTGAGAGATTTTTCAAGGATTCATTAAGACCTGTGACAGATACTATGGAAAAAGTTTTCTTACCTCAGCCACATATACAGCAGCAGTCTCCTCTCTTGATCAAAGATATCTTGAAGTCACTTGGTCGAAGTGAGCGAGATTATAATTCAGTGTATGGTGCTCGATGGAATAATGATTCACTAATGATTGGAAACTCGCCTGTTACTGTTGATGAAAATGTGATTGTAATCGATAGTGATGAATATGAAAGAACTCGAGGATTAATGGAGTTGTTGTTTTTGAAAAACCCAAAACAGTATACTGCCAAGGACCTGAAAAGCTACTTTGAAATATTAAACAACACGAGTGCCCACAGAGTAAAATTTAGTCCATCTGGTAAAATTCTGAAACCTGCTACCAATATTAAGTATAAAACTATAGTCTCTAAAATTGTCAGTAAGTCTTGTTCTGGTCTTCTCCCCATGAAGGAATATGTGTATTGGGACGATCCGAATGAACTCGTTGAAAGACTGAAGTTACTTACCGCATCAACATCAGCAGGACATGCGGCACACTCCAACGAAATTTTATCAGTTGTTGAAGAACTACGTGAAAGAAACATTATATTGTAACATGGATCAAGTTGTGGCTGAACTCCATCGACCAGCAAGAAGAAATTTCCCAAGACGTCATGTATTAATCAAAGGACTCGATGATCTGTGGCAAGCTGACATTGTGGAAATGATCCCATACTCTCGTAAGAACAGTGGCTACAAGTATATACTGATGGTGATTGATACTTATTCAATGTTTGTTTGGTCAGTACCCCTCAAGATCAAGACAGCCAGTGTGGTTGCTGATGCTATGAAGAAAATACTAAGAGGTGGTCGTGTTCCTAAGAACTTACAGAGTGACAACGGAAAAGAATTTTACAATTCCAAGTTCAAGAATCTCATGACTAGCTATGGTATTAACCACTACTCAACATATACCCATCTTAAAGCATCAATAGTTGAACGGCTAAACAGAACTATTAAGAATGTAATGTGGCAAGAATTCAGCAGACGTGGCTCACATTCGGTGGATTGAACTTCTTCCACAGTTAATGTCAAATTATAACAACAAGTGGCATATCACCATCAAAATGAAACCCTGTGATGTAAAGGATAACTCTTTACTTTCAACAGTGTACTTCCTTGTTAAGACAACCACACCAGAAAAATTCAAAGTTGGTGACCATGTTAGGATTAGTAGGTTTAAAGAAAAGTTTGAGAAAGGTTATCTGCCAAACTGGTCAACTGAAGTGTTTACAATCAGAAAAGTAAAATTATCAAATCCTGTAACTTATTTACTTAAAGATTATCAGGGAAAAGATATTGCAGGCGCATTTTACCAGCAAGAATTACAATTAACAAAACATCAAAGTACATTTCTTGTTGAACGAGTAATAAGGAAAAGGAAGAATATGGTATTAGTGAAGTGGTTAGGTTTGGTAAATCACATAACACATGGATAAATGTAAAAGATTTATTTAAATTATGATTCATCAATAAACATTGGTACAGCATATATTTGTTTTTTTTTCTCTCTCCTCATCCATAGCTAAGAGTCTATTTTTTACAATTTTCTTTGACAATATTTTTTAACAATATAGAGGCTTTGAGGCCATTTTACAGTAGGTATATGACTAATACTAAGTACAGTGCACTGACAAAACCCCAGAGAAAATATGACACTATTTTACAAGACATTAGATACATGAACAACACTTCATCAATTGCTATTTACACGTCATGATCGACAGATGAACAAATCTTCATCAATTGTTATTTACACGTCATGATCGACATTAAACAGATGAACAAAACTTCAGAGCTACAACTATTTACATCCCACCCTCCAGTGCACTGTAATACATACACGGGATAAACGCTATATTTAATCTTCATTCACACATATATTTACAAAATAGTCACACACTCTCATTCACCCTGTACAGACTTGTGCCTCCAAGGTAGGGTTCCAATCCCGTCGGGGTAAATATAGCGCTTATCATCCAATCTAGACAGACTTCAACAGTAGTAATTCTATGTAGATTAGACTGAAATCGATGTTGGGTATGAAACTTTTCTGCAGCACCATGTAAACAGTCAATGTAATCCGCTATGGTGAGTTTTTTGGTGACGGTGCATCCCAGACCCTTTGCCCGTCTTGAGGTCTAGTTGGATTTTAGTCGGAACGCATACATTTTCGACCTAAGACCCGCGAATTCCACAATCAGGGAACCATTTGCCTCATCCTTCATAACCCCAACTACCTTTTCGTTATAGGGTTCTATACCAAAAGTATTGTTGGGTTTATAACCATATGTGTCGAATTCTTCCCTGTTGCGTTTCATCACCTCATATGGATCACAGCCGTTCACCAAATAGATGAAACTGTCTGTGTCCATATAAAGTCACTTGGCTTATAAACTGCGGAATGGCGAATTCATAGTGAAATCGGTACATCCGCAGTTTAGACAGGTCAAGAATGCACATTCCGGCGTAGAGCGGCTTGTTGAAAATAATCCGCACTGTCGCCATCTCCAGAGCCACAAAGTCTTTCTCGAAAATAGTCATACTCTTTAAAGTGTGGTGAAGTCACATGCTTGCGGGCACCGCGGCGGCCCGGCCAACCTGTACACAATTTCACGTCGCGGTGTTTTCTAAGGTTCTCCATTGTTTTGCCGAAAATTGAATTATTCATAAGTTTGAAAAAGTCTCTCAGAAATTCTGATTTGGCTTACTGACAAGAACGCGTGTTGAGAGAGATGTATTCTTTCAACCACGATGACTGATTAAAAGAAATTACCCGGTGTACCGTGCCCAACTTCATCCCCAAGCCTACACATTGCTGGAGGACTCGGTAATGGAGAACATACCGAACCTTATCCTCCAACGTAGTCATCAGCTTGGGGAAAGTAGATCCAGGGGCGGCTTTGTGGTCTGGACATGGTGGTAAGTCTGCTAGAAAGTCATGTATATCATGGGGAAAAGTCAAGACTACCTCTAAAACGAAACCCCTTGGTGAGTCGGCTGCTAAACTCATGAATTCTATGCTAGCAATCTGCTCGGCCGATAACCATCGAAACCCTTCGGAGGGTAGAGACTCCGACATGGTCCAGCCGTACAGATTGTTTACATCAAAATACATGATGAAATTTTCAGGTGCGTCGTGGTTGTACTCCGCCATGTACCGGTTATTTGCCTTGGCGTACCTATGGACGCACTGACAAATACCACCACGAATTCCACGTTCGAAAAAGAGAAGCATGCCGATATCTGTCAGAAGATCCAGCTTGACACGCGTTCTCTTTAACATGGCCTGCCACGAAAGTCCTGGAGCTGTGAAATAGTGGGCGGGGTCCAGGGTGTACTTGTCCAAACATACAGCCCTAAATTTTCCAAACAGATCCGCAAGTAGCCGTACATCCTGTCCCCATGTACAGACTTGCGTATTCTTCTAAATTCTTGATCTGGAAAACCCGCCACACTTGTCTCGCGTGTTCGTAGTCATCATCCGAAATATCAGACTCTGTAAGCGAACTATAGAATTTTGACTTGGGAGGGAGCGTGGCCTCTTTGAGTTTATCCCACGAATCCATGTATTCATAAGGGAAGACTCCTTTTCGCTTAAGCAGTTGGAACTTCTCGGGGTCCGTGAAATGCTTACTCGTAATATACATAAAACGGTCCTCAAGAGCTCCAACCAGCTTATCTAATGAGGACTGCATGAAACGGTACGAGTCCAGGAATTGCAAAGTGATTGACGTACCTTTAATCTTTTTAAAACGAAATATAACGTTCAGTGTTGATGGGAAGGACATCCATCCCATCTTCATCGAGGTGTGCTAAGGCCCTAACAATGAAGTGCGCATCATACCCAGACAAATTACGAAAAAGACGGGTATGTGCCTTTGATTCTTGTACTGTAAATTACAGTTATTGTGTGCAGCCCCTCTGAATGCACCTGTGATGTGGCAATGATCGCGGACCTTAACGGCCCCCGGTGCAAAGCCGTCACTACAAATGTGGCATACCGTGGCACTGGTAAATTTTGCCTCATCATCAGCCGACATTACAAGAGGTG
>JARYHS010004199.1:0-25724 GCA_031002005.1 Vandiemenella viatica
AAATTCTGGACAAACGTTATATCTAATATACTGGTTGTAAGACGGATATTGTAATTTACATATTTTTTTTTAATTTTTTTATTTTGCGTTTGATGCTACAAGACATTTACACAATTAATGTACATAGAGGAAAATATTATTGGGTTTATATCATTATTTGATGATACCAAGTAATTGTTGTTCTGAAGCCTTTTTTGACACAGTTATTTATTTTATATTTTTAACAATCCATCTGTCATGATCTCGGACCTAAAACAACAATCTCTATATAAAGTACGCCATGAAATATTCCTGATTCAGATTGAGGAAAGGATTAAGTTTCCTTTATCGGATATTCATTCGCTTCCAATGGTAAAATACAGGTTAAAAACGCATATAAATTCAGGCCATGAGCTGGAATCATACCTTGTAACCATTCAGGCAGCTTACCAATTAGGCGTTATACAGCTAATGCAGACAATTATTAACAAATTAAATAGCTATTAATGATAATAGAGATCCCAGATACCTTCTCTTTTTCAGCATGGCACTAACACACTGACCACATTGCTTGAGCAGTTTCTAGTTAAAAAAAAAATCTTTTTTTATATTAGCATAAAGCCACGAAAACGCCACCAGTTACTGACACGCAGCTATGCTCAAGATAATTTTTTCGTTTTTAGGACTTTGCGGCACATCTTCGTCGAGATCATTAGAGGCAAGAGAAGAATGGGCAATTGGAAGAAATTAGGCCATGACCTTCTAAAGAAATATTCATATCATTCATGTTGGGTGGTTTCAGGAAATCACGGAAAATTAAAATTTGCGTTTTGTTAAATGCCAATCCCGTTTTTCTTTAGATCATCCTCCAGAATCAGTATGAGGCCGTTAAGTTCTTGGAGACTGAATAGCTATCGCTTTCAAAATAGTTATCTTCCAAACTATAAGAAATTTAGTGTAGTAACCACCTTAAGGCATTTGTAATAGAATATACTCATTTAAACTATAACTTCGCACATTTTTATGTGTATTTTCTTATAAAATTGAACATAATTAACATAAATTAAGAATAAAATTAATAAACCTGAATTGTAATAGCTGAAAACAACCTTCAGATTTCAAGAAGTTGATAAATCAGTGGTGATATCAGCATGTCCTTACAGGATCCAGTATCCACAATAAATTTTGGGTGGGGCATGGCTAAATACATAAAACCACAGACTGTTGAGACTATAAAACGCTTTGAGTATTCTCTAAGATTTTTCTATTTGTGACAGTTATAAAACTCTAAACTAAAACACATATTAATGTCAAAAAGTATGCATAATTTTCTACAGAAACACAGCGTGTTTTCAACAACATAAATTTTAGTAATATAGAGGGCTCCCTCTATCTGATAGTCAAAACATTTCCGGGATACTGCTTTCGGAATGGCTATCAATGCCGAAGTTTATCTGTATCACATATTTTTCCGGAATCTTATAACTTAATGAAAAACAAACACGACACAATTTGGGGAGAATACAAAGAACAAAACTTCTTTTACCAGGAATCTTAAAAAAATTGTACACGTAATATCCCACAAGTATTTTAATACTCGACAAGCAGACTATAGAGAATGTAGCGTGGTGTAACATCACAGAGAGAATTACAGTGTAATAATATCGCAGGCACGCGGGAGGATTATCTCAGGAGTTAGAGAACAAAAGAGGTAGACGTTTGTTTTGGTTGAAATAAAGAAGTGAGAGAGCGTATGCAGTATCAGAGTGGATTGAGAATTAAATATATATATATCTGGTGGTTTGCGACGGTCTACGGTATCTGAGAGAACTAGAATGGAATAAAACAGTAAATGAATAAATGATAGATTCTTTGATTTATGTTACAGTGGGCTAGAAGAATTGGTAAGAGCAGCAGAACTCGGCGATGTGAGTAAAGACTCGCGCACAGCTGGTCGCACTATTTCACTCGAAAGATACAAGGTGAGAATCCTTCGTCTCATATTTGTGCTTTTGTCATATATCATGTTTTAATCTGTGTTATACATTTTCCTTAATCTGCTAGCGCTATCTCAATCTGTAATTGAATTAATCTGATAGGTCCACATTAGTAAGAATGTTCCTATTAATAACTTCTATTACTGGTAAATGATATATTAACCCGTTCTTAGAATATTTCTGTCTTAATTGTTTATTCTTAAGTCCAGGCAATAAATTTTTAGTTATCTGTCTACTCGTGTTGACTGTAGCAAGTATCAAGTGTTGCTAGTCTATCCCTCTCGAGCTGAATTATGTTATTCTGCCACTAAATAATATGGATTAATCGGTAGTCTGTATGATCTCTCAAAATGAACAAGGGAGATTGGTATAATTTACCACAGTGTCATGTGCAGTAATTAATGTTAAGTATTCAAATGTCGATGTCCTTAAATCTTTTCCTGCAAAAGCTCTCCTATAGCGGAGCTCGTGACTGCAAGCTGAGAAAGGTGGCACTTTACCTTCACCAGTTCCGTTTTCCATAAAGGATGTTTGTACTTTCCTGCTGAGGGGATTGGTTTTGCGCATACTGGTGATCAGAAGCGAGGTGATGTGATTTACGCAAGCTTCATGTGGAATGTTAAGCAGCACGTCCAAAGAGAGCGCAAGCCGCCGGTGATCGCTCTATGCGAAGCCATAAATTCGCTCTTTTCAGACTTGAGCCCGTAGCAAAAAGCAGCTTCCCGTCCACTGCCTTAAACGGAGTTTGTAATTACTTTTGGAGGACCTTGGTCGGGAGCAGTCTGCTATTATTAATTAAGCGTTCTCCTTGAAGTAGTGTAAATAAGGCTCTCCGCAAGCATGTGAGGCGAAACTACTTTTCTGCAGAGTAGTCCAAAGACGCGCGAATTAAGACTATATCGAAAGAAAAGATAGATAAATATCAAGATCAAATGCTTCAACAAATGAGAGAAATTTTATTTACGGCAAGGAAAGACTTTTAGATTATTTGAGTCTTCCTGTTCAAAAAAACTGTCTCACATATCATGTATGACTCAGTAAAAAACTTCAGCGGATGCTGGAACGTGAAGCACTTACAAACAATACTGTCCTCTGACACAAAGCTTTCTTCTCCGCCGGGAGGACCCACCGGAATGTGATGCTTGTGGCGTACATTTGACGGTGCGCCACATTTTAATTGATTGTGTATTGTTTATAGACTTCAGGGCAGACGTTGACCTGGCCAACGATCTGTCCCTGATTTTAAATAATGAGACCAGCAATGTGGCCAAGGTTTTAAAGTTCTGTGTATCGGCCGGCCTGATATCTAAATTTTTAGACAGGTTGGCCTAGTTTTTGAATAGATGGGAGGCCCCTTTACTTCCAACCATCCATGTGCATTGTTCTAATTTTTATATTGTTTTAATTTGTGTCGCGCTGGCCTTTTTACAGCCAGCGAGACATGCAGTGTTTTTAAGTCCTCTGTTAACCTGTTTGGTCCCTCTACAGCCACCCAGGTGTACAGTGGTATAAGGTGCTGGTGGCCCCTTTAAGGCTACATCTTATTTTTGTGATTTATTTTATTTGCTGTCTGTATGGTCGACCCCTTTACAGTCGACCATGCAGACAGTATTTTTAGTATAATTTTTAACCACAGCGTTAGCTGGTCATTGTTAGGGTGCTAATGACCTCGTTGTCGACGCGCCCTAAAGCCACAACAACAACAACAACAACATAAAAACGATAATTTTGTTGCAGTGGATTTTCTGTCATATCACAAATGGTGGTAGTTAAAACAAACGATCAAACGTATTGAGTAATATTCGAATTAATATCTCTACAAGCGATTTTTTTTAGCTCGTAGGAAAGAAGCTGTTTTGTCATCGCTAACACAGTAAAGATGTTGATACAACAGTCGCAATGTAACCGAAATCACAGACTCATGGCCTCATCTTTCTGTGGTTTAGTTTGAAGCGACTGGACACTCCAGTTCGTGGCCGGTGGTATATTAGCTCTTGTTCGAAACAAGGTGTCCCCAGATGCCACAGCGCCATAATCGTATACCACACATGTAGCTGCGTGCCACACAAAGTTATGGACCGGTCGTACAAGTCGAGAGAAGAAGAAGCTCTTCTTTATTAGCCGATCGCGGTTCTGTGCTTTCGTTCGACAAGAGATACTCGCATGATTATAATTCTCCTGCCCGAGAGCCTGCCCCCACGCTATCGATACATGTATCCATGAATCTCTGCTCCATCGTGCAACACTTTAAGTGCACAGATAACGCAGCAATGTGAAGATATACTCTATGTGTAGGCTAATTGCAATGTGATACAGTGTCGTCTCTACACATTGCATCTTCTTCAGCTGGCTTGAGACATTCTAGTTGACTGTACGTGAACTTCAATTCTGATTGCAGAACAGATAATCTTTTTACATTTAATTCAAGAATTGATCACTGTACAATCATAGACGAAGGAAGGATATAAATGAGAGTCGCAGACAGACGAAAGTCCACTTATTAACACGTTCGTAGACCAGCATGATTTGGCTAAGTTTATATATCGCTGGGACCAGATTCTCGGAAAATGCTAAGCCCTACAGTAATAGAAATAAAAAAAGGAATGTGTCGCACCATTGACAGATTCGTTAGAATCAGCAGGGCAAGCGAATGCCAAGAAGCGAAGAAAAAATTTAAAAAAAAAAAAAAAAAAAAAAACCATACGACTTATTGGTCCAACTGTCCAAAATCACCTCAAATGTGTTTAGAGTGTTATAACGAACACCATGCGACATAGTATAACAGAATATGTTTTCCGAAATATAAATTCATGAAAGGTATACTATAACGTGTATATTTTTAGTATTTTTTGTTGTATGTCCTGTATTTATATTTCAGTGCTTATTCTATTAAATTCATTTTAAAAAACCAAATGTAAATCCTATTTACTTGAAGATGAAGAGCGTCACCCATATTTGGATGACGGGCCCCCTCGGAAACATATCCGTAGCCGAGATATGAGTGACGCGGCGACGAACGTGATCAGTAAGGTACAATTTCATAGAGGTCATATTACAAGTCGATGATAAGGCAATTCAGTCGTCCTAGGCTGTTTTAATATAACAGTATAAGAATAGTTAGACAGTGTCACACTGTATGCAGCAAAATGTCTTGAATAAGGTCTGACCATTAGGTTCATACGTAGGGCTAAGATGAGGAAAAGAGGATATGGGATTTACTACCGCTTTATCGGCTACGGCCCTGACATTCAAGTCTTCCGTCACAAAATGATAAAGTTGCTCAGAAGAATTTAATAGCTGGATTAATAACGACAAATTGACTTGACTTAAAAAGATACTTGTTGTAACATTGCTGTAATTATGCCTCGTACTGCTTCACCTTTTGCCAAAAATGTTTGTAACTCATTTAGTATTCGAGAAACAAGATTCGCTATGATGAAATTTGTCATTACCTCTGATCTCTAAGTAAGAATAATAGTCTGCATCAAAAAATTATATTAATGACTACTTAAATAAATTTATATGTCTAAAAATGGGAAGAGGAGAAACGTGTTTGTAATGGCGAAGAATTACGAAAGCTCTTCCATCCGCGAACAGAACGCGTTATTTAAACCCGCTGTCAGTAACGTATTATGTCATCAGAAAAACTAGTCCCCTACCGATCAGTATTAATAACATTCGACAGACGCCTTTCTTTTTCTTCCCATACCCTGGTCCTCGCCTCTATTACTCATTTTTTAATATCCAGAGTAAAAGCGCCTAATGAAAGCTCGTTAGAGGCGGAGATATTCCGGTTTTGCAAGGGCCGGGGCAGGGTGCCATTTGGGTTAATTTTTCAGTGCTGGGCGGCTGGCTGTTATCTTCCCGATCGCTGCCATTAAGTGACGAAACTAGGGCGCGGCGGGAAGCTAAGGATGGCGGATATCGTGGGATTTACAGGTCAACTTGAAGAACGTAGAATTAGTGATGAAAGGCGGCGTTTAGAAATAATGACACCAGTTTATGTGGCTGTCTTGTTAACTGTACTGACATCGATATTTCTTTTCACCGGCTGCTTCAGCGTCAGAAATACACTAATGCATTCCTGTTTTTACCAGCGTGATGATCATAATAAGAACCTTAGTTCTCAGCTAAACGTGAGGTAGAGATGACGTTGCTTTCACTTTCTCAAGATATGATATTATTCAAATAATTAAAGATTCATTAAAAATTACAATATCTAAAAAACTGAGACCCTTTGTAACAACTCTCAAACCTAAAATTTAAATGGAATAGTATATTATGAAGGATTTGTAGCAAGCTAGAATTTGATTGAATATAATCGTGTATCTTACTCTTGCAACTTACTGTAAATTAGTGTGAATGGACTTTGTTTTATGAAAATAAATTATGTTAATACCATTTAATATATTTAATGACATAACTATGCAAGAGAATTGCTTAAATGTTTGTAATTCCAAGTATTAAGGAGAGTTACGATGTTTACATGATGATTTACTCTAGTTTAAAAAGATTTATGTGAATAATTTTGTGTTTAAATATCTTAAATTTTCATTTCTGTGCATTTGGTAATGATTTTAAATGATCATATATTAATTCTGATTGTTTTTAATATGTTTTTAATTGTTTAAGTATTGTTAATGTTCGAGAAATAACTGTCGGAAGCCTTTGTAATGTTCTAGAACTTTCGATGAAACTTATATAAAGTGAGCGGCAGAGACTGAGAGACTCGGAGACAGTTTTTACAGATACAGTTTATGGACACAAATTACGTCGTCGATAAAGATAGTTTTGAGTGAACAATGTGGCGGTATTGTCTTTGGAAGAAGGGTCGAATGTAATAGTTGGAGTTTGTATATTCAAGGGACCAGTATCTTTGAATTTGTGTTTGTTTTACGTTAAATAAAAACCACTTAAATATGAACATTATCGTGGACTAATTATTTCATATATTAATTAAACAACGATACACCTATTAACTTGCTAAACCATAATATTGTTTAATCGTTTCATGATAATAGTTTAATTTTTTTCATGTGAACTCATTCGTGGAAGCATCATTGTGGAGAAGCACCATTATGGATTAGAAAGCGTACTTTTTCTCAGTAAACTAGTAGCAACTTTACATCCCTGTCTTCTTACATAACATTGTGTTTCCTTCACCCGCCCAGTCTGGCGTTCGAGGAGAGGCCGGTTCAATCACCGGCCAAACTACTGAATGCAGAGGGTCAGCTCCCCGTGAGGTTACGGCCGTATACCGCACCGTATCGCACCCCCTTCCCATTTTAAATCTTCTCACATTTCTAATACTCTCGATGAAGTAAAAACTCATTAACAGATAATTAATACAGCTCCAGGAACTGTGGAGGTGATATTGAATGTATTTGTTGATGCTAAGCATCATATTTATTTCCAGGATCATAGTGTTGTAAATGGTACACTGTTTGCTCACCATCAAAGAGATTAACTATTGTAAGGCACTGAACAGAAGCCTGAGTGGAACCTGAAATGGTCTGGTCTCCCAAAACCTCGGATTTAAAAAAAAAAAAAAAAAAAAAAAAATCCTGTTAGTCGGGGGTTGAACCCTAGAAGTCCACTTGTCAATCAGCTGGTCTGTCAACAGACTATTCTTCCATGTTATATACATAAAACTTACAAATATTGTTTTAATTTTAACAGTAATTAATGCACAGATAGAAAACACATGAATGTTGCAAGTGCTATAAGACTTTAGCTGTTTAGAAGAATCAGAACAGTAAAACAATCTCCTCAGAAATGCACACATTCCTGAGGCTATTCGAACAAACATGGCAGATATGGAAGGGTGAAAGGGGGGGGGGAAGGTAGATCCAAGGAGATGTCCTTTCGGATGCGAGTTCATTTCGGTAGCAATAGAAATCAGATAACACTCCGAGAAACATTTTTTTTCTTTTGGGTGAACCTTCATAAACGAAAGCGGTAGGAATAGATTTGTTGGAACTATTTAGCGGTGCGCAGTACCACTCGCGGCTAATGGCCGCTTGCGATTGGACATAATGGATAAGTGCCAGTGTCTCATTGGCCGCTAATAAATTTCGTAGAAGTAATTCGATTTAACGTTTAAATACATTGATTTTACCTTGTTGTAAAACGTTTCATATGAAAATACACTTTTTTGTCTTGTACAACTCGTTGCACAATTTTTGATGTGAAAAATCTTTTTTATCACGTTAACCAATTTCGAGACGTTCTATATCAGAGCAATAATTTTCCACTCTTGGTCCATCACTGATAATGCGTCGCATACGTTGGATTCGTTAATTTTGTACCAGTAGGAATGAATTCATTAGCGTTTAGGCCTTGACGCAGCCTGGACAACAGTGAAATGTAACCATCGCACACGATATTGCGGATACCCAATTTCCATGTCGCATCTATCGCCGTTACTGTGGTCCAGGCTGCATAATAAACTAAACGCAGTCATGTTTTATAAATATTTTAATTTTTATGCATGATTTTAATAGTAATTTCAGCCACTCGAAGAAATACAGAATAATGGAGTGATTGTAAATCAACGGGTGTGGGACTAATAGACTGAAGAATAGCTTCTACTGCCTTTCTCGTTAAATCTAATGCGTTTCCAGGCCAATTTTATTACTCAGTAAACGATAATACGCGGATTAATAAATAATATACGAAGCCAATAAGTACTGTCATACGCCACGACCAATCGCAAGCGGCAGTTCTCCTAAAGTCGTGTGTGGACAGTTCACCCAAAAAAAAAAAAAAAAAAGTTACTCGGTGTGATATATCATTTCTATTGCTACCAAAATGAACTCTTAATTCGAATGGACTTCGCCTCGGTTCTGCCTGAGATGGGCCATCTGGGTTTGCCGAACAAATCGAAAAGCTTGTAGCTGCGTCCATAGAGTAGGCAGCCTGACAACGAAAATAAATGTGTTTGGAAAAGAAGAAATGAATGAGATACGAACAATAGGGTGAGAGCTGCAATTTCCGCCTATATCAAAACCCCAATATGTAACTACAGTCATAAGCTCAGTGGCAGTGACTTGTTCCCTTTACTAATGGGAAACTAGCCGAGCGAGTATGGTGATAAAACACGACGTTGCAGTGATCAAGTTCTCTGCCGTCGTAGTCAAACAACTACTGCCGGTATGTGAGGGACATTATATACCAACGCGGTGGATGCGAAACGTCATCTCGTTCCTCTCGTTAGCTCTTTCGATGATTGGTTGCTGACGTGATTTATTTGAGATGCATAAGTTCGAAACGTTTCCTGATTCTCATTCACCCAACAGATTTCATCCTCTGACTCAATAAGCTCCAAGCTTTGCGCAATTGAAATTCATAATCTCCGTTCAATAAAAAAAATAATCTAAGGTACCAATTTCTACAGATTGATACAGCGCCGTCCCAGTAATATGGTGTACGTGCAAGTACTTTTTGTTGCATTAAAACCACATCCGCATCCCTTCCCTGTGCTATGCAATCTGATGATACCACTATTTGACACAGTAGAACGAGGCGTGCACGTACCCAGCATGTTAAATTGTGTGTCAGATGTACACCTTATGGCATTGACAAGGAATTTGGTGTAATCTTGGTATTTGGAGCAGCAAAGAATCATTTGAACAGAACAGTATGTTCCTGATATCCTTCTCAGTCCCGAGCTCATAATAAAAGTGCAAGAGAACTACTATTGTGTTATTTACTTTATGTTAATGCTAGTTAACAATGAATGACCATATTTATTTTTTTTGAAACAATAATTAATTTTTTTATAGATGGTATATATGATACCTCGGGAGTCAAGCAGGAAAATTATATACACAACTTTACTGCTTCATGTTACTTTATTTAATGGAAAAAATATATGTCTTTACCTTTATTTCGACGAGCCATATTGTACAGCTGCAGGATCCCAAGTTTCCAATCAGTGCTGCCAAAAGCAGCAGATCGAACATATAAGCTGTGAGAAGGGCGATATATATTGTAGATGATACGATAGGCCAGAAAAGGTTCAGCTGTGGAGTGGCCCAAGAAAAAAAAAATTTCTGGTGGTATCATATATGATACCTCGGGACTGAAGAGGATATTGGAAAACGATGGGAAGATATTTTTGAAGACACATTATTAAAAAAAAAATTCAACTTTTGCATCGGTTTAGATCGAAGAAATAGAAGAAAAGTAAATGGCTTGATCCTTCCTGTTGCCGCGATGTCCTTCTCATTTGACTTCAAAAAGTTGCACTCCTCTTTGTGGTGGGCTTTACTTGTTCCTCCGTTCCCCATGCCTGTTGATGGCACAATTCGGCTGAGAGAACGTCTTTAAAAAAATGTTCATGTTCGATGAACAAAGATTTTCAATTCGTTTATGCGTTGGGCCGAATGGTGGTGGGTGTGCGCATTGAGGTAAAGGTTCGCGCGCGTTGATCTCCTGTATACAGAATGCCGCATAGTGCAATCTGCCTTCCTCTCTATAATAATGTTTTAAAAGAGAAGGCGAAAATTATTCTTCGTCTCACGAATCCCATTACGATATTCTAAATAGTTGTTGCATGCTTTTAACTCCATGTGCCCACACAACTAATGTTTCATAAAAAAATGAAGTATTTGATGGAACAAGCGTCAACAGGTGCTAAAGTAACTAGCTATTGCCGAGGAACGGGGAGAACCCATAGCACTACCGTCGACCAGTTTATTTTGCTTTCCACCGTGCTGAAAGTATGTGTACTGAACACGTACTAGAAAAGATTTTTCTATGAAAAACCAATGTATCAGCTTGTGGCTCCTGGCGTAAATAGTAATACGAAGTCTAAAAGCTGACCATTTTGTCACTATCCCCCACCTAAATTACTTCCAGCGCATTAACTAATTCCACAGAAGTCTTCGTGTGGAAGGGATATATTTATATTGTTACTGGAGTTTTCATCTTCGGAACAAAAGCTTAGTAACTGATAGATCAGCATAAAATAATAATTACGCGTTATAAAATTTCACACTTCGTAGTCTCCTCTTCGTTCTTAACCAAGAGTACCTTTTATTTTTATTCTTGAAAATATTATTTTCGTAATGTTTTTAGAAATCGATAGAAGGTTTTTCAAAACTGTTAAGAAAAATTCATCTCTTAAGTTTGATACTAATGTGATTAATAACTCTCTGATACGAAGAATAAAAAAAGTCTCACTGTTTGTTATTAGGGATTAATGTATTCATCTGTTAACTAAAAATTCTACTATTTACTGAAATTTATAACTTTATGTTGGGATAATATATCCTTATATTGATTAATGTGTGAGCAAAGGTGACAGCAAACAACGTACTTTTCCTCAATTATTATTGTTTCCAGCAAGTTGATGAAATTCTTCACTTCGTCGTAAGGATAGCTTAGCTCTTCAACTAATATGTTGGTGATTTTTTCGGCCCCGCAGGGGCCTGGTACGCAAGTGCCAGGTACGGGTTTGGCGAACCCGCGGTGCCCGAGCTGGAAACTTGTGAGCGCCGCAAGTTTCCCACACCGTAAACTCCTACCATGCTTCAACGACCACCGTAGGGCGTGGCGGTGGAACGTTGTGTGCCTAGGAGAACGGGGATCTTGGCTTCATCGCCCGGATCGCGAGGACGGTACAAACCTCTATAAAAAAAACCCTCAACCTCAAGGTCGGATACGTGCCGAGGAGGTGCATGGGTGAGAGGCAGATCACTCGCTAACGTACAACCTCAGGGGCACCTGCGCACCCCTGTTGTATTAGCGCTTCTTTTTATACTGATTTAACTCGTGGGACCAAAATGAAGCCTCACAAGAAAATCAAAAACCCCTGCGGCCCGGGTGTGTCGCAGGTTAATATAAACACACCCAGTTCCAACAAGCGGGTGAGGGTTGAAAGCCCACCTGAATCGGAAAACAGTTACAGGAAGGGTCATTTATTGATGATGCCTTTATTATAATGGCAAGAAAGGAGGGATCCTTTGAGAAGGTCTCTCCTTTCTATATTCAAAAAGGACTTGAGGGAATAGTCGGGACATTAAAAAGTGTGAAAAAGCTGAGGAACGGGACCCTGCTTTTAGAAACATCTACCTATAAGCAGGCTGCCTCACTCCTTAAGTGTGAGAAGCTCGGGGAGTTCGCAGTAAAGTGCGAACTCCATAAAACTCTGAATAGCAGCAAAGGCGTGATCACCTGCCGCGATTTGATGGATTTAGAGTCCGAGGAACTCCTTAAGGAGTGGAGATCAGAGAATGTGGTCGAGGTTCGACAGATCATGCGAAGGGTTAACGGCAGTCTGGAGAAGACTGCCACCTTCGTCCTGACATTCGACACTCCAACGTTGCCAAAAGACATTAAGGCGGGGTATTTACACCTAAACGTTCGCCCGTATGTACCGGACCCCATGCGCTGCTTCAAGTGCCAGAGGTTCGGTCATACGACGGCGAACTGTAAAGGCAACCCCACCTGTGGGAAATGCGGTAAGGCGGCGCATGAGCCGGGTGCCGCTTGCACCCTTCCACAGGTGTGTGTAAACTGCTCTGGGTCTCATCCAACCTGGAGCAGGGAGTGTCGGGTGTATCTGGAAGAAAAAAAGATACAGGAGCTGAAAACGAAAGAGCGGATATCTTACGGGGATGCGAAGAAGCGCTACAAGGCTTTAGCACCACCCGTCTTCGCAACCAGCTTCGCGAAGACGTTGTCAGCTCCTGTCAGGAAACAAAATATTGCTACGCAGACGTCCGTTGCGGACATGGGCACAAGTCCAATGTGCTCATGTCAGTGCAGATGTGGTGCCACACCCATCAAGGTCTTAACACCTAGGACCGCGGACGTCGGTAGTAACACGCCGGCAACCTCGGCCACTAAGAAATCAGGTCCACCAAGTCCACCAGCTACAGCACAGCCATCCGCTACAGTAGCTACAGCCGCTATTCCTTCGGCTACAGTAGCCGAAACAGCTACAGCAGAAATAGTAACTGCAACGCCATCAGCTAGTGGCGGATGGCAAACAGTGCAGAAAGTTCGGGGTCCGAAATTCAAACAAACGGACCCCACGAAGTTCTTAAAGTCCCCTTCTACTTCTCCTCCCAGATCCCCAATTGGCAGGGAGAAGAAGGGGAACAGGCCTCGGCGGACGAAAGGTCCGCACGACTCCGAGGCCTTAGAACAAGTGTCGTCTTCGGAACCAGAAGACGACATAATGCTGGTGGACGAAGATAGTTCCGTTCCTCAGCAATCGCATGCGCAGGACCCACCCGACCCGGGGCGGGTGATTTTAAATAGGTAGGATGGCTCCCATACTTCAGTGGAACGTTAACGGCTTTCAGGCTCACAAAGAGGAAGTCCAACTCTTAGCACGGTCTAATCCATTGTGTCTCTGTATTCAAGAGACACATTTTAGACCACAACACCAACCTGTGCTAAGAGGTTATGACATATTCCGAAAGGACGATACCGAGGGTGATCGAGCGAAGGGAGGAGTGGCCGTGTTTGTTCGGAACACTGTCCACTCCGAACCCATTGCTCTCACCTCTCATCTACAAGCAGTAGCGGTGAAAATACACGGTCCAATCCAACTGACCGTATGCTCTGTCTATCTGCCACCCAGTGTGTCAGTCGTCTACGACGACCTGGTTGGCATTGTACGACAACTCACTCGGCCCTTTCTCCTTTTGGGAGATTTCAACGCCCACAGTGCGTTGTGGGGTTCCACCACCGATTGCCCCAGGGGCCGAGTGGTTAGTAGATTGATAGAGCAGGAGGAAATTTGTATCCTGAATACAGGGCAAATGACTCATTTCACCACTGCTTCCGGATCGTCCTCTGCCATCGACCTTTCATTGTGCTCCCCCTCAATCGCGGACTCCGTGCATTGGGAGGTGGATCGCGACCTTCATGGAAGTGACCACTTCCCAATATGGATGCACGTGGAGTTTGAACGCGGAGGAGGGAATAACCGACGTAAATGGAACGTCAGCAAAGCCGACTGGAAACTTTACCAGCACTCCATTACTCTCAAGGAGTATAAAAGTATTGAGGAGAAGGTGAATCACCTTACACATGTGATTCACCAGGCAGCTGACGTTTCCATGCCGAAAAGCTCCGGAACGCTGCGAAGGACGCCCGTCCCCTGGTGGAACGACGAATGTCGTTCCGCTATTCAGGGTCGTAGACGGGCGTTGCGTCATTTTAGGTTGCAGCCAACTTCAGACAACCTGGCAGCGTTCCGTATTGCAAGAGCAAAGGCGCGTCGTGTTATTAAGGAGAGCAAGAAAAGGTCATGGCAGACCTTTGTGAGCACAATAAACCGTTCCACACCATCAGCCAAAGTATGGGAGTCCATCCGCCGTATATCTGGAAGGTACTCCCGCCCACCAGTATCTGGATTACTGGATCAAGGACGTGTAATTACCGACGAACGAAGCATAGCGCAGCTGATGGCGGAGAATTTCGCTGCCATCACTTCATCAGCCAGTTTTGATCCTCGGTTCCAGCAACGAAGGGTTGCTGCCGAGAGACGTGTGCTGTGTTTCGATTCGTCGGATACAGAGGCCTACAACAGACCATTTTCTTTTTGGGAGCTCGAGTCTGCGCTGAACAGCGCAAAAGACACTGCTCCGGGGCCTGATCTGATCCAGTACCAGATGCTGAGGCATCTTGATAAAGATGCTAAAGAGTACCTTCTGGATATTTTTAACGATATCTGGACCGGTGGACACTTCCCCGACTCGTGGAAAGAAGCAACGCTCATACCTATTTTAAAACCTGGAAAAGACAAATTGTTGCCAGGTAGTTATCGTAGTATTGCCTTGACTAGCTGCGTGGGGAAGACACTGGAGAGGATGGTTAACCGCCGCCTCATCTGGTGTCTCGAATCCCGGAATCTGCTCAGCCGCTTTCAGTGTGGATTCAGGAAGTCCCGCTCCACCTTGGATAACCTGATCCTGCTGGAAGCGGCAATACAGGATGCGTTCATCCGCAGCCAACATCTGGTGGGGATATTCTTCGATATTGAGAAGGCCTACGATACTACCTGGCGGCATGTTATTTTAAAACAATTACATGACTGGGGTTTTAGGGGAAACCTACCCCGCTTTTTAAAATCATTTTTATCTAGTCGTTGCTTCCGGTACCGAGTCGGTAGAGAAGTGTCTGATATTTTTATACAGGAAAACGGTGTTCCTCAAGGATCAGTTTTAAGCGTAACACTCTTCGCAATTGCTATCAATAGCATTGGTGCCATTATAAGGAGTCCCATACGGTACTCCTTATATGTGGACGATTTTTTAATTTTTATCGCATCGTCCAGCCTGAGAAGCGCCGAGCGGCAGCTGCAACTCACGCTGAACAGGCTGGACGAATGGTCAGTGCACACCGGATTTCGTTTCTCTGCCGAGAAAACCCGGTGTGCTACTTTTTACGCGTAGCAGAAGTCTTTTAGCTGAGCCTCACCTTACCTTGAGGAACACTATTTTAAGTTTTACTGATTCAGTTCGGTTTCTGGGTCTCATCTTAGACAGTAGGCTAACTTGGCTTCTACATCTTAAAGATGTGAAAGCCAGAGCCTTAAAAGCTTTAAATGTCTTAAAATGTCTGTGTGGCAGGTCATGGGGCGCCGATCGCTCCTGCCTGCTTCAATTTTATAGAGCCTTTGTACGGTCGCGTGTGGAGTACGGTTCTATAGTATACGGTTCGGCACGGGACAGTTATCTACGGATACTGGATAGTGTCCACCATGCAGGAATACGGCTCGCCACGGGTGCTTACCGCACCAGCCCGATACCCAGCATCTGTGCTGAGTCTGGCGAGCCGCCGCTTTCTATCCGACGGCATCTCCTCATGGTGCGACACTATACGCATATTGCCTCAACACCTGGCAGTCCCGTGTACGACGTAGTAATGAACCCAAATTATGAACGGCTTTATGCCAATCGGCATAGAGTGACCAGACCGTTCAGCTACCGTACAAAGGCTATTTTAGAAGACTATGGGTTTTGATACACCTACTTTTTATCACCAGGGTTGGAGTAAATCCCCTCCCTGGCTTTTAAAGAGACCCAGAACGATTTTAGACCTGTCACGGTACAACAAACAGTTAACCGCTGACAACGTTTTTATAAGAGTCTTTACTGATGTTTTAAACTCGCATCACGATTTTACCCCGGTATATACGGATGGGTCTAAGCAGGCTAATCGGTGTAGGCTGTTCAGTAGTGTTCCCTCGAGCGACTTACAAATACAAGCTGGATAGCAGGTGCAGTGTTTACACTGCGGAGTGCTATGCCCTGCTAAAGTCGCTCCAGCATATGAAGGCACGCCGTGATATGAAGTACCTCATATGCTGTGATTCCCTCAGTTGTATTCAGGCGTTAGCAACTATGTACCCAGCAGACCGTCTAGTCCAGGACATCCAGGACACCCTCCTTTCCCTCCAGTCCTGTGGGAAGGAGGTCGTATTCTGCTGGGTACCCGGCCATGTGGGAATCAGGGGGAACGAGGCAGCTGATGAAGCAGCGAAGTTAGCCTGCAACAAGGTCCGAATCGACTTTGCACCGGTCCCAAAGTCAGACCTTGCCTCGGGGGTGAAGAGATTTATCTTCGATATTTGGCAGAGGCAGTGGCTGGAAGTCGAGCATAATAAGCTCCGGCAGGTCAAGCCGACCGTTCAGCCGTGGAGCAGCTCCTTCCAGCGGGCGAGGAGGGATGAGGTTCTCCTCACTCGCCTCCGTATAGGGCACTGTCCTCTGACCTATAGTTTCCTTCTCCGCCGAGAGGACCCTCCGGAATGTGATGCTTGTGGCGTACCTTTCTGACGGTACGCCACATTTTAACTGATTGTGTGTTGTGTTTTAAATTTAAGGGCAGACGTTGGCCTAGCCAACGATCTGTCCCTTATTTTAAATGATGAATGCGACAATGTGGCTAAAGTCTTAAAATTTTGCTGTCTGGCCGGTCTGGTCCCAAAAATTTTGGGCAGATCGGCCTAGGTTTCACAATGATTTGGTGGTATTTTTACAACCACCAATCTCAGTTATGTGTTTGTTATAGCGTTAAGTGTTGTATTTTATAACTGGACGGCCCATTTACAGCCAGCCAGTTAGTTTGTTCTAAATCTCGTATATGCTGGTTGGCCCCTTTACTGCCAGCCAGCCAACGTTTGTCTCTGTTTTGTGTTTGGCCCTTCTATAGCCATTGTTTTATCGATTTATGTTTCTGTTATTTCTGTGACCGATCCCTGTACAGTCGGTCACAGATGGGATTTTAAACAAAATGTGATTATTTTAATTTAATGTGCTGTCTGTGTGGCCGACCCCTTTACAGTCGGCCATGCAGACAATATTTGTGTTTTAAGCCACATTGTCACATCAGGTGTTAGTTAGGGCGCTAATGACCTAGATGTCGACGCGCCCTAAAACCTTAAAAACAACAACAACAACATTGACACACATACTTTGAAACAACAGAAAATTACTGCCTACATTTGATTTCCAAAAAGGGCATCCCCTTCCCACCCCTTTTACACAAACCCACAATTTTTATCAGATATAGCAGGAACTTTGCACGCATATACCATTAAAATAATAGAAAAATACTGTAGAAATTAGTTTTACAAAAACCGAACCCCTCTCACCCGTTCTACCCCAAAACCACCCCCTCTTCCCCCTACTACCCCATAATTTAAAAAATACACAGATTTTATCCGACTTTGATGGAAATTGGCACAGATATACTTTATAACAAACCGAAAAATACTGTCAGTATATGGTTTTAAAAATCCAACCCCTCTTCCCTTTTACATCCCTTAAATTCTTGCGAATGTCTCTTACATAAAGTTAGAATTGTAACCCAATTTTGAAGGAACTTTACTTACGTGTACTTTAAAACAAACAGAAAATTTATGTCCCTCTCCCCTTTTACCACCTCCCCTCTGAATTTCCAATGATTTTTATTGAAACCCACAAGTTTTATCCGATTACTGTGAAACCTTTGTGAGTTGTCGAGTGCGCATCGGACAAGGTTCCTAAGAAATAAAAATTCAGAAAAACCATCCCCTCCAGCAACCCTTAATTTAAACATACCTGGATTTAATCATATTTAGACCAAAATTTGCAGACGTATACTTTAAAACGAATTGAAAAGTACTGCCTACATATAGTTTTACCCCCTCATCCCCTTCACGTCCTCCCTAATTTAGACAAACCACATATTTTATCCGATTTTGATGGAAATTTGTACATGTATACTAAAAATAAGCAGAAAAATACTGCCTAAAGATGGTTTCCAAAAATACAACCCCTCTTTCCCTTTACATCCCCTCAATTTTTGCCAGTGTTCCTGGAATCACCAAAAACATTGCATATCCAAGACCATTGCAATAAACTAGAAATTGAATGAAACAGTAATTACAATTCATACATAGACTAAATATCTAATCTTTACTAAATACAAACGTTCAAATGTATTAATTTAATCTACCTCAAGTCTAGCAATAGCGACGCATTGCCAGGTCAGCTAGTGTTTTATAAAATATAACTACCACGCAAGTCCTTGTACGTGCACCAAAAAACCTTCAAACGCACCGAGAGTGGTAGGTGAACGGTTAACATTCTGGCATCGCATTCGGGAAGACGCGTGTTCGAAACCCCATCTGCACATCCTGATTTGGGTTTTCCATGGTTTCCCCAAATCACTCCAGGCGAATGCCGGGACGCTTTCTTGAAAAAGGCCAGGGCAGAATTCCTTCCCGTTCCTTCCCTTTCCTTGTCCCCAGTCGCATCCCGTCAATAATGAACCTTAGCCGTCGACGAGGCGTAAAGCAATAAGTATATAAAAAAAACACCGTCAAACGCAGAAAAGTAGTGTTTGATATACAATCTGTATTGTCTTCTGGCGTCATTAAGTTTTAAATAAAAGGAGGAAAAAAAAACTTTTGATCCTTCTAATGTAGTTATTAGAGTCGACTTAAATCACCCATTTGATTTGCTTACAGTATATCAGCCACACAGTTAAAATGCATATGTCATGCGAATGGAACATATATAACGGGGGCTATCATTATTTGCAGTGTGCCTTAAGCGTTGAGCACACAATCTTGCAATTGTGGACTTGATTGCGAACTGACCGTGGGCTGGGTATCCCCGCAGGCAGAGGCGTGTGGCCTCGTTTCCTTCTCCGTTCTACGTGAGCCACACAGTAGATTTACCAGCTCGCAGCTTCGACCATCCCAGATAAACAATCGAATAACTCATCACACCAAGGTCGCCTTATTAAAATGAACACAAAAAATTATAATGCCAGCTAATTTCGATTCAAATTACCAATTCTTTCCTCAAATAAGCTGTTTGGGGTACCAAATGTTGTAGCTTATTTGAATTTAGCAGTTCTTTAAACTAGTGCTATCCAACTTAACTGATAATCTGTAGTAAATCAGTGAACTCTGTCATTGCGCCACCATGCCCGCACAATGTGGACGTCACGCACCCAGCATTCGTTACCGAAATAACAACGAGATGTTACTCCAAGTTATGGGCATTATTTAATACAATTCTATTTAGTTAAGCATTCGCAAAGAAATGAATTGCCAAAACACTGAAAGAGAAGTAAGTATTTCATTGAAATCGACATGTTAACTATTAGTTGCTTTTTTGTTAGTTTATATTCGTTCGCTGTAGATGTTTTCTTCTACTTTTTTTTTTAACTGCTTAAAGTCTCCTATAACAAATAGGTCTTCAGAGACGGGAAAGGATGGGGGGCAAGGAATGGGAAGGAATTCGGCCATGGCCTTTTGAAGGAAGCATCCCGGCATTCACCTGGAGTGATTTCGAACCGCCATTCGGGAGGACGACGGTTCGAATCCCCGTCCGGGCATCCAGATTTGGGTTTTCCATGGTTTCCCCAAATCACTCCAGGTTAATGCCGGGATGCTTCCTTCAAATGGCCATGGCCGAATTCCTTCCCATTCCTTGCCCCCCATCCTTTCCCGTCTCTAAAGACCTAGTTGTTACAGGAGACTTTAAGCAGTTAAAAAAAAAAACTTCTACTTTTTTACCTACTGCTTTACGCCTCGTCGAGGTCATTAGATGCTGAAGTGGGGACAAGAAACTGGAAGGAATTCGGCCATGGCCTTTTTAAGGAAGCATCCCGGCATTCGCCTGGAGTGAATTGGGGAAACCATAGAAAACCCAAATCTGGATGCCCGGACGGTGATTCGAACCGGCGTCCTCCCGAATGCGAGGCCAGAACGTTAACGGTTTACCCACCACGCTCGGTCTGCAACAGAAGATAGACCAAGTGAGAAATTGGGGCATCCCTAAGCAATGTAGCATTTAAGGTACAAGAAGGAATTGAGCGGCAAAATCGACAGAATGACAAAAGTTTGGTGCCAAAAATGAATAAGCCAGCTTATAAAAAGTCGCTTAGATGATCAAAGAAGAATATCGTGAATTCTTTTATAGAACAATGAATATCCTACTGAAAAGATAATAATAATAATAATAATTGAATGAGCATTTCAAGTATCTAGTAAAGGAAAGAAATTCATCTTAACAAGAACTGTATTAAACCAGTTGAGAGACTGATGACAAAAGCTAAAATACATTTTTTTCGAATTTGATTTTTGTATTACTTGGTATTCTGATTCGCCAGTTTAGTTTACAGTAAATCATTAAAAAAAGTGAAAGAAAACACATTTTTTCGACGGTGGAATCAGCTATCTTCCACAAGTGTTTGTTTTCGCCTTCTGGGTTAGATCATTTTTTTAATCAGGTGAACATGAAAGAGTCCACCATCGATGGGTTTTATTCGTCTAACACCATACAAAAGTATATTTTTGTTTACAGGAAATGCGCGTGGAGTAAATCTTTGTTCTTTTATGAATAAATTTGATGGCAAATAAAGTTCTGAGGGTCATACGTTTCCTACAGATTCAGATTCTCAATCAGAAAAAAAAAAAAATGTTGAATTATTTCCTGCTTTGTGAAACCGACAATTAAGAGTGGGTAACAGCAATGTAGTCTTCACGGGTGTACCGCCGGATTGTGTTGTGGAAACACGATATTTCGACGGATAGCTCCGCCGTCTTCTTCAGGTGTGGAGACATCTGCATTGGTCGGCTATGGGTCAGCATAGATACTGATACATCTGTCAGTATCTATGGGTCAGCCGACCTGTGCAGATGTCTCCACACCTGAAGAAGACGACGGAGCTAGCCGTCGAAATATCGTGTTTCCACAACACAATCCGGCGGTACACCCGTGAAGACTACATTGCAGTCATACGCCGGGAAAGTCTACGAAGAGTGGGTAAGTTTCGTGTGTGTAGTGGAAGCGGTAATAATAATAATAGCGTTTGAAATTCATACATCTACTACAAAAAAATATTTTTTACTCTACTCCAACACAATACAGGCGATTTTTGGCGTAGATAGTAGAGTTCTAGCGTCCTGGTAGCTCATTGGCTAAGGCGCTTGCTCGGGCACGAATCCCGGCAGGCGCAGGAATTTTGAGAGTTGTGTTTAATCATATGTGCTATGCCAGGACGCTCCGTGGTTCGGATTCCACGTTAAACTGTAGGTCCCAGAGGAAAGGAACCGACCGTCCTACCTCTGACACAATGGCTTAGTATGCCTCCTTCGGGAGGATCCAACAAACCTTCGGGTTGTGGACTAAGTTAAGTTAAGTTAAGTAGAGTTCTATGTAAAGTTACGATTATATTACCTTAAAAAATGGGAATAATCTGGACTACACACCTTTGCTGACGAAATCGCTTCCTGTCTTGTTTTCGGCTCACGAGAATGCTAAGCTACACGATATAAACAGCTTTTTCTTTATTGTATCAGAAATTAAATTTTCATTACGCGATATTGAAGCTAGTTCAGTGAATGGTAAGCTATTTGCCAGCGTTAATTTAAAATTGCCGTGTAGCCGATGCTCTGAAACACTTATTAATCAACGGCTTTCATTTAATCATCATGACAGCGAATGAGTACCACAAAAAGTGGGGAGGACGCAAGTGTCTCAGATTGTGTTGGTAAATAAGCCACGAGTAATAAATTACAACGCTTC
Source organism: Vandiemenella viatica (assembly GCA_031002005.1). Taxonomy (NCBI): domain Eukaryota; kingdom Metazoa; phylum Arthropoda; class Insecta; order Orthoptera; family Morabidae; genus Vandiemenella; species Vandiemenella viatica. Next base: position 22,028 of record JARYHS010004199.1, read on the forward strand.
AGGAGAATAGAATTAGTGGTTTCGGGTGTTATTAGACAACCGTCGATAATGGTAACAAGATATAATTTAAAAGACGCATGTTTTTCTTCTTATTTTCGAACAAACAAACATTACTGTTCCATAATAACCAAAGTTTTTCTTTCGTTCCCGTTTTTTTAAAAAAGATCCATTGATTTAATCTATTAACAAATGACTTACTGAAGGCATCGTAAAATCGGAGGAACACTGTCATTACGTGAACGAGGAACCCCACCTTCACGACTCCAGCACCACCACCCGTCAAAGAATACAATGTATCACTGCCCGCTACTACCTTACACACAATTTGATTACTCGATCAGTAGGACTGAGCGTGGTGGGTGAGCGGTTAACACTCTGGCCTCTCATTCGGGAGGACGCCGGTTCGAATCCCCGTCCGGGCGTCCAAATTTTGGTTTTCCATGGTTTTCCCAAATCACTCCAGGCGAATGCCGGGATGCTTAGTAGGTACAGTACCATTAGAAAGAAAATTAAATAAGTAGTTTTTGAAATCACTGACAGTTTTATTACGGATCTGGGGGATCACCAACGTTGTGTTTTTACGCACGTGGGGGTCAAAAAATTTTTGTTACTGGTCAAAGGGTCGCGTATTCGAAAAGCTTGAAAAGCACCTACACAGCAAATGGCTGTCACTTTGCTCGCTCGGTAACCGATAAAACTTCGACTTGGCACTCGTGATACCGCGGGTTCAGATCGTTGTTGGATTTTCTGATTTTAGTTTTCATTGTTATTTTTCCGAAATAACTCTGTTTAAATGCTGGAATGCTTTCTTCGAAAGGCCATGGATTCCTGCCTGCTAGTTGAACCTCATCCTCTCTTGCCTCTAATTAAATCGACGTCAACGAGTCTTAAATCCGAAGCAATAAGAAAAATAACCGTGAATAAATATCCCTGTTCGTGGTGATGGTTGTGAGTAAGCAGTCGAGAGTTTGTGTATCTTAATTAACAACCTTCTAAATACCACCGGAATTACATAAATTCTAAGACATCTTCAGTGCCCTAGGTAAACACACACACACACACACACACACACACACACACACACACACATATATATATATATATTACAATATTGTTACTTGATTTGTATGTTTAATACACTGAGTTTTCTTACGTTACTAACTAATTACAGTTTTATATCATGATTCATGAATCAATATTTGCAAGTTCGTATTTCCACACCAGCTACATTTCTCACGGTATAACTCTTATCAAATGTTTTTATAGTGTGTATTTCTCGAGATGCCGACTACGAACTTTTTATAAATATTTGTTGTTGTTAGCAACCATCTGGATCCAAAGATTGTGTTGTCGAACTTACCGTTTGTTTTAAATCTTTGATCGTTAGTTATAGCTTGACTTGTGGCATTAAACAAAGTTTTGTTTGTATGTATTCAGTCATAACGTTTTTACCGTTTTTGAGAGATTTTTGTATGTGAAACATCTTATATAACGAAGACCAACTGTATGATTGAACTCTGCAACATAACACACTTAACAGTGACCAATGGATTCAACACTAACACATTAGACGAGCTTAATCAAAAAAAGAAACAGACAAGCAAAACACTCATCAAACAGACAATGATCACCATACAAAATTACAAGCCATCATAGAAGGCAAAAAAACATTGTTACATAACATACTTAAACACCAATGTACACAGGATAACAAAAATGGGACTAAATATAGCAATTAGAACTAACACCACCAACCAGAAACTGTGGAACAGAAGTACACTTTTAATAAATACCACTAATCTGCAGTATAACAATAATACACCATTAACCCGCCAAAGGTGTGTTTTCAGATTTTCTGTTCTGTATATTGTATCAAATATGAGGATCATCCTAGAGGATTGATATGTACCAACCATTCGACATTCGCTGAACATTTATTACAACATAATCATTCACACATCAACATACAAGAGATTAATAACCACAAGAAAAACATGCTGATCTTTCAAGAAAACTTTCACATACCAGAAGTCTCAATAACGGTTAAAAAGTTATGAATAAGTATAAACACCTAACAAACCTTGTTCAAAACACTGAAAGATGAATAAATAAGGGCACACCCATTAATAAAAAGGCGAAAAGGCAGACTATAACTAATCATCAAATATTTAAAACATAATACAAGTTCGACAAAACAAAATCTTTGGCTCCTTGTGGTTGTCAGCAACAACATACGTTTGTATACAGTCCGTAGTCGGCGTAATCTCCGAGAAGGCACACTATAAAAATATCTGATAGAAGTGATAGTGTCAGATATGTAGCTGGGGTGGAACTACGAAATACAAAGTATTGTTCATGATTTAAAACTGTAAGTAGTTAGTAATCTAAGACTAGTTAATCAATTTATTAAAAATACAAATAAAATAAACGCGTTTATCATAAAAAGCATGTTTGAGTGACGTAAGAATAATAACAAAAACAGTTATCGTAGTGATTAATAACTTTACGCTAAAATCACCATGTTGAGAAAATGGTTGTATTGTTGAAATCTTAATACACGGGAGTGAATATACAAAGGGAAAAATTATATTTTTCCGTCCTAGGAATGTCAATGAAGAAAGAAACTTAGACGACTCTTACAGACATCACTAACAATTAACGCGTTTTTTGTTTTTTGTTTTTTATTTCTTTGTTGTTTTTTTTTGTTGGTTTTTTATTTTTTTCTGTTTTTTTTTTCTGTACAGTTTTATCGTGTTACAATGTCTTGTGGGATAGTGAAACTTTTGCTGTTTGAGAAACGTGTAGAATAACCCTGTCGGAATAAAAGTACGTAGTGTACAGACCGGATTTTTAGGAGTAATTACAGTTGTCTTTAGTTTTTAAAAGTGCTTTCATAGTAGTTTCTCATTGTAAAGGATTTAAAGTCAACAAGTATGCACCGGAGTCATTTCTAATTCGTTCCCTGAGAATTAAACCGGAGAACCAGTTCACAAATATTACGCCGCGTTGTAGCATGCTAAAATCAATTTTTGTGTTGCGCTCCTTCCTAATGATATTATACTATGTGTTTAGTTGGAGAAAATATAGACTTTGAAACGAGAACGATATGTGTAACTATAGGCCACGTACCCGTTTAAACATCTAATAGTGGAATGAGATTGCCTCTGCAGATCTGACTGTTAGATAAGATTGCGTCTCTGATCGGTGTATGGTAGGCGTAGTTGCATATTAATGCAGAGAGCATGGTTGACGGATGCCAAAGCTGCAATCCCATGATTCACCCGGCATGCACTCATTTACTTCTTGCACGAGTCGTCCTGGCGTAATGCAGTATGTAAATGAGAGTTTGAGCAAGAAGCTGATCAGAAAGCCAGCCACATTGCAGGTGCGACAGCACTTGATTACAGTGAAAGTGTGCGAGGGCGGGGATCTAGGATCAACCACGGCGACACACCATCATTGGCTTCCTAACTGTTCTTGTGACTTAATGTTCGAGACACTTTTTAGTTCCTCATCACAACAGCTTCGTGACAGAAAGTATGATTTGATATCTTGATATTCTCAAGTCTGTCAAGTTATTCTGTTTCCGAGTGTAATAAATTTTCTATCTGGTGTTTTTGCATTCCTTTTTGTGTTTATAGGGGCATAGTGTTCCACGTTTGCCGTTATCAGGCGCGAAGTTCGCTCATCGCGGGTA
>JARYHS010004201.1:0-43024 GCA_031002005.1 Vandiemenella viatica
ACAATTACAATTTTATATGGTATTATATTACTTACAGTTACTCTGTCTTCGACCAACATACCGCTACTTATTTCGATCACAGTACGGAAAAGTGAAATAATTAGTGATTATGTGCTCCATCAAAAACATAATTAGTGGCATGTTTTATATCCCCCACAGACAAACCAATCACCATCAAAACTGTCGTATGCTTTCACACCACTCTTCAGGAACTCACTAGTTTCTCTACCACCCTTTTTTTAAATGCCATGTCGACATCGATGTAACGAGAAAAGATGGGGGGGGGGCAAGAAACTGAAAGGAATTCGGTCATGACCTTTTGAGGGAACTATCCCGGCATTCGGCTGGAGTGATCTTGAGAAACCAAGGAAAATCGTAATCTGGACTTGCATCCCCAGAATGCGAGGCCAGAGCTTTACCCTCTACCGCCAGCGCTTGGCCTTGTTCAAGTTTGTTACACTAAAATCGTCACCAACTATCTAGCTGAAACGAATTATTTGCATCTGAAGAAAGACAAAAATCATCCACTCTCATCATATCAGGTGCCATCCAACAAGTATGGTTGCTGCACCCTTATTGAACATATAACACCTGATGCCTCACTTTAAACTGACACAGTTGACGAGTGACACAGCAATATACAACTCGGGACGCAGATATTCCACAAATACAATCAGGTTTCAACTAGAAGTCGAAAAAAACTCAAATTGCCGTAAAGTAGGAAAGTGTGACACATTGTACTTCTCAAATCAACGCCTACTTCTCGATTATCAACTCATATTGCCAGTACATGATATACTATCAGCGCTCATTTCTTATGAATATTCTTCCTTTCGTAGATTAGTCTTGGCTAATAGAACGCATATTAAATACGTATTAATTATTTTAGCTAAAGCGAGCCAATACTAATATGTATCCATTGTTTCATCTGTACAACGTTTATAGCTCTTTACATTTTAATACCCAGTAGGGGTCGTCAACATTTGGTGATTTATAGCTGAGAACTAAGAATTACACACAAGTCGTAAGTGGACGTGAAAATTATAATTCGGCGAGATAAATAGCTTGACACATTGTGGAACATACTCGTTAAATTTATTCGTTAATAGGTTTTGTTTGTCACTGTCAGGACTTCGTAGATATCAGCATAACTTTCATATGTAATCTCAATAATATGCCTATTCTCAGAGTTGAAGATATTTAATTGAATTGCGATGGAGCCCATGCTCCGGTGCAATTTCCCTACCCCATTTTCCTCTTTCCTGTAAACACCTATTTTGCTCTATACAAATTTTATATTTAAATTCTTTCAGCCTTTTTGGTAAAGTATTAATCATTTCTCTTGATAATTGACTCCAATCCCTCCTCCCTTACCGACGAAAGAAAACCTTCCCACAGCTTTGTGCCTGATATTGAGTTCTACCTTGTGGTCATGGTAATCTCTTTCCTTCTATGCACTACTCCTATTCTTATCTTTCCATGCCTCATTACCAATATATGTTTAGTGACTGTCTTCCTCCTCCTGTCCTCTAGTGAATCCCATTTCTGTTCCTTTATGATACCGGCTACTGATTTTGCTAAACGGTAATTTCCAGGGACAAAGCCAGCAGCCCTTCTTCGCACCCCCTCCAACTCCTTTATTCGATACCCAAAATGTTGGCCTCATATTACACTACCGTATTCAGGTAACGGCCTGACCAAAGCTTCCTAACTCAGTTCCCTTACTTCTCTGGTACATCCCCTCATCACCCTAGGCTTGGGCAAAATACATCGATGTATCGAAATATGGATATTTTTCACAAAATAATCGATATTTACAGTCGATATTTTTATTTTCGATATATCAAAAATCGATATTTTATTGAGAGTACCAATATTAAGTACCAATTCCATATTTTTGTATGTACACAAATCAGTATTCAATTTCATGTGTTGCGTATATATTGGATAAATACACTCCTGGAAATTGAAATAAGAACACATTGACGCCGGTGTGTAAGACCCACCATACTTGCTCCGGACACTACGAGAGGGCTGTACAAGCAATGATCAAACGCACGGCACAGCGGACACACCAGGAACAGCAGTGTTGGCCGTCGAAGGGCGCTAGCTGCGCAGCGGTTGGGCACCGCCGCAGTCAGTGTCAGCCAGTTTGCCGTGGCATACGGAGCTCCATCTCAGTCTTTAACACTGGTAGCATGCCGCGACAGCGTGTACGTGAACCGTATGTGCAGTTGACGGACTTTGAGCGAGGGCGTATAGTGGGCATGCGGGAGGCCGGGTGGACGTACCGCCGAATTGCTCAACATGTGGGGCGCGAGGTCTCCACAGTACATCGATGTTGTCGCCAGTGGTCGGCGGAAGGTGCACGTGCCCGTCGACCTGGGTCCGGACAGCAGCGACGCACGGACGCACGCCAAGACCGTCGCATCCTACGCAGTGCCGTAGGGGACCGCACCGCCACTTCCCGGCAAATTAGGGACACTGTTGCTCCTGGGGTATCAGAGAGGACCATTCGCAACCGTCTCCATGAAGCTGGGCTACGGTCCCGCGCACCGTTAGGTCGTCTTCCGCTCACGCCCCAACATCGTGCAGCCCGCCTCCAGTGGTGTCGCGACAGGCGTGTATGGAGGGACGAATGGAGACGTGTCGTCTTCAGTGATGAGAGTCGCTTCTGCCTTGGTGCCAATGATGGTCGTATGCGTGTTTGGCGCCGTGCAGGTGAGCGCCACAATCAGGACTGCATACGACCGAGGCACACAGGGCCAACACCCGGCATCATGGTGTGGGGAGCGATCTCCTACACTGGCCGTACACCTCTGGTGATCGTCGAGGGGACACTGAACAGTGCACGGTACATTCAAACCGTCATCGAACCCATCGTTCTACCATTCCTAGACCGGCAAGGGAACATGCTGTTCCAACAGGACAATGCACGTCCACATGTATCCCGTGCCACCCAACGTGCTCTAGAAGGTGTAAGTCAACTACCCTGGCCAGCGAGATCTCCGGATCTGTCCCCCATTGAGCATGTTTGGGACTGGATGAAACGTCGTCTCACGCGGTCTGCACGTCCAGCACGAACGCTGGTCCAGCTGAGGCGCCAGGTGGAAATGGCTTGGCATGCCGTTCCACAGGACTACATCCAGCACCTCTACGATCGTCTCCATGGGAGAATTGCAGCCTGCATTGCTGCGAAAGGAGGATATACACGGTACTAGTGCCGACATTGTGCATGCTCTGTTGCCTGTGTCTATGTGCCTATGGTTCTGTCTGTGTGATCATGTGTTGTATCTGACCCCAGGAATGTGTATATAAAGTTTCCCATTCCTGGGACAATGAATTCACGGTGTTCTTATTTCAATTTCCAGGAGTGTATAACGCAACTTAAAAAAGTGAATAAGCAGAAATTTAAAAGTTTTTTATCAACGGTTAACTGCTTATAAAAGATGTTAAATTTTAACAAGTTTACGTAACTTCTATTTTTTCAGTCTATTTGAATGTTAACGGTTCGATTATTTTTTAATCAAGTTGAAGAATATTGATGAAGCATCCGTGTTGCAAAGTTGACGTAAATTTTCAGTTAGTAGTGAGCATCTATGCAAAGGGGTTGAAGGATGGTGAAGCCAAGACTGGACGACAACCACACCTCATCACAGAACGTGGAGGTCGGAGGGTTGCCCGCTCCGTAAAGCGGAATAGGCGATGATCTATGGAAGATCTGACAGCAGAATGCGCTCCGAAACACGTTTGCCTGTATCAGAATTGTACTCTGCTTTCATATCTGCCACAGATCGCGGTCTATCCCGCTTTACAAAGCAGGCAAACCTCCGACCTCCACGTTCTGATGAGGCGTGACGTACACTACCTTGTCGTCCAGTCTTGGCTTCACCATCCTTCAACCACTTTCCATAGATGCTCTATACAGAAGCACGCGAACAGTCGACCAGCCTTCCCGTTTTGTGATGCTCGTTTCCAGTCGCCGCGCCTAAAAACCATCGTCCCGTATTTTAAGGGAACTGCATGACCTGTGCGTAGACATCTGGGCCAGACAACTCAGAAAATCTAACAAGGACTTTTCGAATCCATGCCACGCCGAATCGCTGCTGTATTGCGCTCCAAAGATGACCCAACACAGTAATAAACAGGTGGTCATAATGTTTTGGGTGATCAAATGTATATGTGTTGACTTAAGGTAAGGGTGATCCTTGAACCGAATGTTGGTTGGACCCTTCCTAGTGAGACGTATTATAACAGGTAGTTCGGCCATTTACTTTCCTCCTTACCTTACCTAAGTAACCCTATTCGATAAAGTGACCAAAAATTTAACGTGGGATCCGAACCACGGAAGCCATTTGGCATACATCAACATTTCATAGCAAGTTGCGCCAGAGGTGGAGGTCGGGCTAACAGCCATTGAAAATCCCAACTGACAGCGATTCGAAACAGTGACCTTTCGATCTCCAGGCAGACGTCTTAACAACTATTCTACCAGACCACTAATGTTCTCACTTAAGCACCTTTGGATTGAGGGATGTTGAGTATGACGCATTTATGAAAGGGGTAGTAATATAGTAATTAAGTTTGACACTAATTATCCACTTGCTAAACGTCTTCCTGAGGAGCAATCCGTCTGTGTTCTAGTCGCTTAAACGGAGTGTAAAATGTAATCCGAACCACAGTGCGATCCAGCCCACTTCACGTTAGGAAAGCAAGACAGCGACCCGACATTGGAAACAACTCCCGGTGACGTCACCAATCAGCTGGAACGATAGAAACATGTTACCCTGAAGAGTGTAACCAGGTCAAGACAAACTGTGATACATGACTCATCCAAACCCTTCCTCGGATCTATAATACTAAAAACTAAGTTGTACTTCATAATAATAATAATAGTTTAATTAAACTGCGATGGAGCGCATGATCTGGTGGAAATTTTCCTACACACCCATCTTCTACCTTTCCTACACCCACCTACATTTTACCACTGCAAATTTCAGCTTTAAATTCTTTCAACGTTTTTGGTAAAATTATTCATCATTTCTATTGGTAACTTATTCCAATCCTGACACACTTACACGAAAAAGAGAATCTTCCTACACCTTGTGCCTGAAACCGAGATCCAGATTGTGATCATGTCACCTTTTCCCTTACACGCATACTTTTGATTCTTACACCAATATCTTCTCAATGCCTCATCACCAATATACGACTTGTACACTCCCATGATCCTCTTCAGTCCTCTACCGTTTTGATCCTTTTATATAGCATTATATCATCTGCAAACAATCTAGTTTTCTGATAGTAAACAATCAACGGAATTACTCATTAGAATAATGAAGAGCAATGGTCCCAATACGCTACCCTGTGGCACTCCCATTTTTACTTCCACTTCATTTTACACTGCATTTCCTACCCTTTTAATAATTCTTCTAACCATCCATTCTTCCAACTCATCCACTCAAATATTTTTTACCTTATTTACTACCATTTCATGGCTCACTCTGTCAAAACTTTTGAAAGATCTAGTGCTACACTATCAATTTGGCCTCCCTTATCCATTTCATCTGAAATATCTTGATTGTATCCCACCAACTGAGATCGCATGAATATCCCTTGCTTGAACCCATGTTGCCTGCTTGAAAACCACATACGCTCCTCCCATATCTTTCTGATGTGGTTGCATATGAAGCTCTCCATTAATTTACCTACCACTGATGTCATACTGATCGGCCTGTAATTTTCGACTCTATTTCTCACCCCTCCTTTAAGGACCGGCATTACTATCGCACTTTTCAAGTCCTGTGGTAGGCAACAAGTATCCAGACTAAATTTACATAATATTTCAAGATAAGGTACAATGTTACATCCGGCTATCTTTACCATATCTCAAATAAACCACTTCTTGCACCAGCTGCAACCCAACCCCTTCGCAAAGTACCTGGACAGGCGCCCACACTTTCCAATCATGATTTTTCCCAAATACTTTTATAGCCTTCTAAACGAACCTTAAATTTATTTGATAATGTAGTCTACTAAAGTTTATACTATATTTTTAACGTTTTTGTTTAATTGGATAAGAACTCCACTCCACAATCAAGTTATAGTAACTAATAAGCAGATAAAAATACTTTAATCAAATACTTTTGCTAAGATGTTGCTATTTTAATATTTTTGGAAATACGTGAATATGAAACTATTATATTTAAGACTGAAATAAGTGATTAAAATACTATTATATTTAAGACTGAACCAAGTAATAGACATATCTTAGGATTTACATTTACATAAGATATTTTTTAAATCGATACTATCGAAACAGAAGTCAGATACTGACAATTTTTTATTATTATATTTATTTGTTGTATTTCTAGCAGATTATTGTTATTTTTATTTTTTAGTACTAATGAATAAATATAACAGACGGTTATATTTCAGACAAAACAAATGTCTAAATACGTCTTAGCAACAATCTACAACAATTCGAAACTATAACACATATTTTTAGTTACACAACAAAACTGAGATGTTAAATTAGATATACCTATAAAGTTTAATTACAATTTGCAGTATTTAATCTAACTATCAAGCTTTCAGCTTGTTTTTAAATAAAAAACTAGCTAAAAATAAATGAGACTAGACGCCGTGCTCAAATCGCTTACAGTTATTTAATTTAGCTAAGGATTTGTGACAAGCACTAGTAATCATCAATAAAATATTTGTTTTCAGTGGAGAGATAACCGGGTAACGACGTTACTTTAAAATCTCACTCCCGTGTTAACAATACAGCTCCCGTTTTCTTTTCTCGCAGTTGCATTCTGTACATTTTTTAATATATTTATGATATTATAACTGTGAGTTTAATATAGAAGTATTAATCTTTTACAGTCGTTGTTTTGTATTATGATTATGAATTAATTCTGAAGATTACGGTATTAGTTGTGTTTTTTTAGATATCTCAATATGGTTGCAAATTTCATCGTTTTCCTTTAAATAAATGATTTGTTTATTCCATACGATAAATACTGAAACACTAAATTTTCTGAATAGTACCTGGTTATATTGTTTATCTGTGTCGCCGAATATTGTCTTTGTGTCCTGATTTATATATTGAGCATCGTAGCTTATCTGCCAATTGTTCATACTTCAATGAAACTCTTAAATTGAGATTTTGTTAATTACGAATATTACTCCAAGTCTCATATTTGGAAAGTTTAGCAAAGGATACCTCTGTGAGGGTATGATGTGACATTTCATCTGGAATAACAGCTGCACAAATCTTTACTCAAATATTGTATTAAAAACAGAGACTTAACAACTTTCATAAATATGTTCTGGATTTTTATCGCGAATCGGTAATATGTAACTTCGTCTTTAGTTAACATCACTAAAGCGTTAATGTCCGCGATGTCGACGTGATCTAATAGCATGTTAACAGGAACAGTTACCATTGTCCGTGATGGACGAGACGACATAGTGCCTTTTCGTAGCATAAAAAACGCAATTTAGGTAAACGGTGAGTAAACAGGTTGGGAATTTATCATATAATTTTCAGTTGTTTGAAAATAATTGACCCGTCGGAGGTCTCTCTTTTGCAACAAAGATTTACGGATGCCCAGCCAAATAGTGTCGATAGGCTTGATCTAGTACCTTCACTGGCTGAACAAGTAAATCCAGAAGAAAGTTTAATAGTATAACGACGTCATATATTGTTTTACACTAGTTATTTATCTACAAGATCCAACTAAACATGTTTGGAGACTGCAGCACACCGGAAAAAAACTTCATTCTCTTTTGTCACTCCTTGTTTGGCTCCATTGTTTGTCTATGTTGTTAAATATATTGGTTCTAGGACAAAACCGCGACGGACAAAACTGCGACGGACAAAACCGCGACGGACAAAACCGCGAACGGACAAAACAGCGAACGGACAAAACCGCGAAAGGACAAAACCGCGAATACAGAAAAACCAGGAATACATAAAACCACAAGAGTTCGTAGATTCTTAGCGTTACCCAGGGTGCACCACGAGGAGGTGATCTACGTAACACCCCATTATTTTTTTTATTTAAAAAAATTACACAAAAGCATGAACATTATGGAAAATAAAAATACAATATAGATGGATTATACGAAATATACATCAATAAACCATTAATAAGTTAATATAAATTGTAACAAAATACACAAGCACACTATCTAATAATCGAAATTATGAACTATACCAGAAAGAAATTTCTGTGCATCGCTACAATCATATTCACTAACTAAATTGAAAATCGACTTGGTGACTCTCGCATATGTCATTTTCTGTATTTTTCTATCTCCCCTTCCATATTGCACCAATTTAACCTCCGTCAGATTTTGCTGCTTCTTGAAAGCTTCTATGAGTTTCCAAATTGTAGGATGGCTTGATCCAAGTAATAACCGAAAAGCATTGTGCCAACCTTCGACGGAGTTGTTGGTTCTCTCTAACGAATTTTTAACATTCTGGTTTTGGTTCCAAATTTCGATTGGAAATAGTGGTTCTCGTCGTCGATTTCCTCGAAGAATACGTCCAATCCATGTATCATCAATGTAATCCAAAAGTGGAGAGAATTCCTCGTCTGCAAACTCCCTATCACAGAGTTCTTCATAAACAGAGATGACTTCTGAAACAGGAAGAAAGGCAATTGCTGCAAGATTCTTTATCTTTGTTTGAAACGTGATGTCTTCTTTGTCATTTAACTTTTCTTGAAATCCCGGTATTTCCTGAATTTTTCGCCAAATGCACTGTTTAAAGTGGAAGAAACATCCAGTAAGTTTTACTCCAGGAAAAGCTTCTGCGAAAGCGTTCATTGCAGCATTTTCGAAATCCAGCATTATCATTTGCAGATTCGATCCAATTTGCGGCTCTATTTCTTGTAAAATTCTTATAAGTCTTCTATATGTTCTGCAACATTTTCACTTAGGGTAATATCTAGAATAGCTAATATAGAAACCAGAAAGTTAGTATATTTTGCATATTTTCATTCCCTGCTCACTTATGGCATCTCATTCTGGGGAAACTCGTCACAAGCACAGAGTGTATTTAAATTGCAAAAACGTGCTATAAGAACTATTTGTGGAGCAAGCCCACACACGTCGTGCAGAAATCTATTTAAAAACCTGGGTGTACTAACAATGCCAACACAGTATGTATACTCTGTACTATCATTTGTAGTGGAAAATCCTGAACACTTCAATCTTAATGCTGACATACATAGCCATAATACTAGGAATAAATATAATATCCACAAGGATTACAAATCACTGTCAATTGTACAGAAAGGGTTAACATTTACTGGAGCTTCCTTATTCAATGTCTTACCAACAGAAATTAAATATTATCTACAAAAACCCAACTACTTTAAGTCCAAACTGAAAGAGTTTCTGCTTCAGAATCCATTTTACTCTGTGAAAGAATTTTCTTCTTGGAATTTGGTAACTAAGAATGACTGATAAAATAGTATATATGGTGTATGGAAGGGGAAGGTGACAAAGTTGTCCACTAAAATGATATACGGTTTTTCTTTCTGTTGAAACTTTTGACAAATGAAGTAATTACACTGTTTACAAAATTTCACTCATATATAATAACTAACATGGGATAGCATGCACTCAAAAACTGCTGTAAAAAAATATGATACTAACAGGTTTTTAAGTAATTGACTGCTTATGAGTTGTGGTAACCGGTTGGTAAGAAAATAACTGGTTGTTAGATTCTGGTAACAAGTTTATACACTGTTCCACATAATAAGTATTAACTAACTCGGGATTGTATTTGTAGATTACAGGAAATATTGGTTATACTAATGGGTCGTAACTAACGTCTTGTCAATATATAATATTATCAATTATATAGTAATATTGACATTACTAATAAGTTTATGTACTGTTCCACATCCCCGAGATTATTCTCACATGGGATCAAAGTGAACGTATCTATCTATCTATCTATCTATGTCTCCTCCCTTTTGTTTGGAAGTAAAGCGAAAATCGATGGTAGTGAGGCATCTTCTTTAAATCCGTGAATAGTATAAAGCTGGCTGAAAATAAGTGGACAAACAGAGAACGTCCCATCGACAAAAATTGCATTTGATTCTTTCAGAGTTTCAAGGTTTTTTTTTCGTTCCAAAAATTAATATACGATCCTCTCTTGGACCACTGTCGTGCAAAAGAAAAATTTCACCGTTTATTTTTGTATATTCTTCAGGAATTTGAAGTTCTGTTCTTGATAATGGATACGGTGGTACTCCTCCAGATTTTTGTCTTTCTCTTCTAATTTCTCTTGCAAGTGAATCGGAGGATGGTAGTGCTCCAGAAACTTCATCGGGCATCCCTGCAAATAATGATGCAAGAACAGTTTGGGGTGCCTCTAATGTGGTTGTAGCCTTTATCAGCATTTCAAGTCGAACCACTTTTGCTTTTCTTTTCGCTGGTTTAGCAGAATGATTGTGTAATCCATTCGTTTCTGCAACTTTTGATTGATTTTCCAATGTAACTCTTGCTGGGCATCTTGTACTGTCATAACTGGTGCATCGCCAATATTTTGGAAGACGGTCGAGATTTACTTCTTTCATTTCTTGCCTAAATGTATATCCTTTATAAACGAGGTGATTTCCCCCTTTGTTATTTTTTACAAACACGAGAGCCATTATTCAGGAAGATACACAATCTCTTCGGTTAACTGACCACCACAGAATGCTTGGATCTGCCATACCGGCCTTGCCTCGGAAATGCCCGAACGTCTCCGGGTTTTGACTTTGGCTGCCGAATTTTCCATTTGCATGCGGGGATTTCTCCTGCGACACCCGCGATCATTTAAAACTGCGTTAGTATAATATTTTGATGCATAAGAGATCAAACAGTGAGGGGATAACTCGTAGATTATAAATTACATATACACAAAATAAATTACAATACCGTACTCCATAATAACGTAACCCTAGCTGCGATCCCCAAATCGTTTAAAAACTGCGTTAGGATAATATTTTGGAGCATAAGAGATCAAACAGTGAGTGGATAACTCGTAGATTATAAATTACATATACACAAAATAAATTACACTACCGTACTCCATAATAACGTAACCCTAGCTGCGATCCCCAAATCGTTTAAAAACTGCGTTAGGATAATATTTTAGAGCATAAGAGATCAAACAGTGAGGGGATAACTCGTAGATTTTTCCGTTTCGCGGTTTTGTCCGTTTCGCTGTTTTGTCCGTTCGCGGTTTTGTCCGTTCGCGGTTCTGTCTGCGCGGTTTTATCCTCGCGGTTTTGTCACTTCGCGGTTTTGTCCGGACACGAAATATATTAATCTGGTTACCAGACTCCGTCATCACTGAATATCTTAGAACGGGTCAAGTAAGGGCGTTTTTTTTTTTTTTTTTTTTTTTTTTTTTAATTGAACGATGTATCTACATTTTCTCAGTTTTGATAAGTTTCTTATCTCTAAATATTTTTATTCTCTTTGTTTTCTCCTACATATCATGCTTTTTCTCGTCAAATTCCTTCGTCATCTTCTGGTTACATACTTGCAGAGGTAGTCTACGGCCGTTCTGTTGAGATGGCCAAGTTCATTCTCTCTGCCACTCTTAGGTCTAATGGCGAGTCTCTCATTATACAGGGTGGGGCATTTAATATGTTTTCTGGAAATATTTCGGAAAGAAAGCATTTTAACAAACAATAACCTATATAAAAAATAATCGTACTGTAGGGGCCTACAATTATGTGATATTGGTTTTTTCACAGGTGGCGCTGTTGTCGTTACAACAAGGTCAACTTAATTCTTTTAAATGGGAACCCCTATTTTTTTTTTTTTTTTTTTTTTTTTGAAGATTCCGATTCCTCATGAAAAAATAAAAATAGTTTGCTTAACTCACTTTTCTGTTAGCCTCACAGATGGCGCTGTAATCGCGAAAAATGAATATTCTCGTTTTTTTGTGTATAATTTTAATTATTGTTTAAATAATTACATGTAATTTTCATTCTGTAAACATGGAAGGTAATTTTAAAGGATAATGACGAAATTGATTTTTAAATGCTTTTTCTTACTTATTTGCAGCCATGTCTACAGCAGGTGCTCAAAAAGGTGACCATTTACTTCCAGACATTTTCTGACCCTTTGGAGAAATGATGCCTGAACAGCTCGAAGTGTGTCAGAAAATGTCTGGAAGTAAATGGTCACCTTTTTGAGCACCTGCTGTAGACATGGCTGCAAATAAGTAAGAAAAAGCATTTAAAAAATCAATTTCGTCATTATCCTTTAAAATTACCTTCCATGTTTACAGAATGAAAATTACATGTAATTATTTAAACAACGATTAAAATTATACACAAAAAACGCGAATATTCATTTTTCGCGATTACAGCGCCATCTGTGAGGCTAACAGAAAAGTGGAGTTAAGCAAACTATTTTTATTTTTTCATGAGGAATCGGAATCTTCAAAAAAAAATATGGGTTCCCATTTAAAAGAATTAAGTTGACCTTGTTGTAACGACAACAGCGCCACCTGTGAAAAAACCAATATCACATAATTGTAGCCGCCTTCTGTACGATTATTTTTTATATAGGTTATTGTTTGTTAAAATGCTTTCTTTCCGAAATATTTCCAGAAAACATATTAAATGCCCCACCCTGTATAAATATTAACTCCTGACTTTGATCCTTCTAGTTTTCCGTTCAGCAGATCTCAGGAATTAATTTCGCAAGCTTGTAATTTTTTACTTCTCTTTCCATTTTTTATTTCTATTATTTATTTATTTTGCTTATGGCTTTACGCTTCGTCGACATCAAGGTCATTAGAGACGTGAATGGACGGGGGCAAGGAACGGGACGGAATTCGGCCATTACCTTGTGAAGGAAGCATCCCGGCATTCGCCTGGAGATATTTGGGAAAACCCCTAACTGGATTCAAACCCACCTCCTATCTAATGCAAGTCCCACCACGCTCGGTTCTTATTTCTCCTTTGTTTGTTACATGGCTCTATAAACTGGGTGCTAATTTCTTCACACTACTGTAGCTGCATTAACCTGAGGCTATTTTTCAATGCCAGGTTAAGGTAGGGTAAGTTAGAAGGGAAAAAACTCCTTACTTGTGCAGCTTTTCTAGTTCGTATTACCTTGTAAGAGCCATTTCCTATGATACTTTCGAGTTCTTCAGCACAACATCAACGGAGAAGTCGATCTTTGGAATGGTGTAGTTTGCTGATGAGGATTCCCGGGATTAAATGAAAAGGGAACCCACTGTCCTTGGTTCTTCAGACGCTAAGTCCCCGATAGAAGCGATAGCGTAGTTTCCAGAGTGAAGATACTGTATTGTACTAGCTAAACAGCCCGCAGCCTCACATAATGATATGTTGAGTTCAGCTGAAGCGTGAAGTAGCCAAAGTGCTCACCTTGATGGTGAGAGCGAAGATAACCTCTGAACAAAGGAAACAAGTGATGTCTGCAAACAGAGACTCAACAGGTGTCCACTGCTCCTACCGCCTCCAGAGATCTGCCAGGTCGTGACCAGAGATAGATAAACCTTAAAACAATGACGATACCGTGTGCATTATTGCCTACTATAAGAATCGACGGTAAATCGATTCGTAGAAACCTATTTCAGGTGCTTAGGCATTCAACTGGATGAACGTTTGATTCGAAGCCCACTTAGAGAAGGCAATAGCATGAGTAGTGGCTGTCATGAATAAAATCACCAATATTGGCCAACGAAAATTCACTACTCCAGTCCAAACAATAAGACTATACCATGACACAATTTTATCCACTTTAGTGAGCTGCTCAACAAGTGTGTGGGCAAAGCATCTTTTTTTAAAAAAAACTCAAACGTGTCCAACGAGGAATACTATGACAGGAACGTACAGAACCGTGGCAACAAATTCATTAACCGTTGGTATTGGTGGCTGGCCACTGGACCTTGAAGTAAGGAAACGAGGTGCCATATATTGGTTCAGAAAAGGGTTAACAATATAAGGTATCAGAAATTATAGGCAGCGAAGCAACATTTGAGATGCACGTTCGGAAACTCCTAATCGCAGAATGGCAACAAGAATGGAACGACAGTGAAACAGGTTGAAGAACATATGATATGTTCCATCCATAGAGGAGAGGTTAAAGTTGAAGTACTGTACTTTTCAACCCTCTCTCGGGTTGGTACACTGCATTACTGATCATGGTCCATACAATAGCTG
Source organism: Vandiemenella viatica (assembly GCA_031002005.1). NCBI lineage: Eukaryota > Metazoa > Arthropoda > Insecta > Orthoptera > Morabidae > Vandiemenella > Vandiemenella viatica. The sequence continues at coordinate 14,217 of JARYHS010004201.1, forward strand.
TCTTAGAAATCGAAATATTGTGGAGTCATGAAGGTGCAAATGTGGTGAAGAGAGTACACCGGAACACGTGGTATGGGAATGTGGAATAACAGCCTGTTTGAGAGAACACCAACAAGTTCGGCTGCAGGGTAGGAGTACCTTCGACATACTACGCGACAAAAGCTTCTGGCATTTACTGCACGAGGCAGTTGATCTAGAGATTTATAGAAATGGAAAATGCCGAACGAAATCATAGGCCACAGATAGCAGAAGAAGAGAACACAATTACAACTTATGAAAGCTAATTCCAGGATCAACTGCAGAGGGAACAGTAATGGCGGAATCTGACTTTCACAACAACGGATTGACGGAAGACATCCTACGAAAAAGAGCTACATAAATCGTCGGAGGAACTTCAGTGTGCTCCAGAGAGGCCTTCTTCTGAGCGACAGCTGGGGCCGTCTTGGTATTCCAGGAGGTCAACTCTTGATGGCCGGGGCGGCTGACTTTGCTGCCGGTTCCAGGACACTCTACCCTTGGAACACAATCAACAACACCAAGAAAAAGTTAACGATAGTACAACCGAAGTGCGGCTGTGATAAATGGTGGTGGTAATAGTAGTATTAGTAGTAATAGTGGCAGTAGTAGTAGTAATGTTAGTAGTAATATTAGGGACAATAGCAGCAGTAGTAGATGTAGTAGTGGTGGCGGTATCCACCCTGTTTAATAACAGTAGAAGTAATAGAGACATTGAAACTTGAATCAATTATCTTGCATTAATCGTTTATAAAATGAATTTGTTAAATCTATAGGATATAAACATATATGAACGTAAAATAATTGAATTAAGGGTCCAGATTAGATACTAGGTGCTGGGCTGTGTTTTATATGGGAAAATAAATATTGCTTGCTTCCTGTTTGTAAGAAATGCTTCTGATATCGTGAAAAATAAAAACAGTATATAAAATATAATACATTCTTGACGCCTGTAGATTTAGTAGCTGCAGCTGGTAGTGTTTAAATTTAAAAAATAAAAATGAAAGAATGAGAAATAATTACAAAGAATTATTTGTGGAAACTACAAATCATTTGTATACTTCCACGAAAAGCTGATATCCTTCTTATGGTGCCCTAGTCCGAATGAATCCGTACAGACCAATAGAAAAATAATTTGAGTCGTTAAATATCAATCTCAGAATAGAATTACATAGGCTTACTGTAGTTGGGGAAAAATCGAGTTTAGTAAAACCTATTGCACACAGACATTTTAAATTAAAAACAGTCATGTTCTCGGGTGACTAGCCGAGTTAAAGGAATGTTATAATTACTCAATATTTCGGTGATCTCATCCACCGTCGCCATCACCAGAAAATGGCTAGTTACCCAAGAATTTTTATATAACAATTAACACATATTGTTTCTCGCAGTTGGTTTCTGTTAAAATTTTGATATATGTTTGAAAATAATTTTTCTTAATTGAGCTCTTGATTAAACATATAAATGCAGCACTACTAATTTTATTTTTTTATTTTTTTTTGCAAAATATGGATTAGTCTATTTTAAAGGACTCAAATTTAATTCTAAGCTGTACAAAGTTTATTTAGCCTACTGTTGAGTAATTCTGCGCCTTTAATTCAACTGTTTCATCGAGTTCTAGTTTTGTGTCTACCAATTACTAAATTAATGGACGCGCTTACATGGTCGGAGAAATTCTCATACTTCGTTGGTTTTCACTTGAAATTACTGAGGTTTTTGTGTACAATGGTAGATCATGGGATGTAAACAAGTACTGTGTGTAGCGATACTGACAATATACTGATATAAAGTTTCTGTACGCCGGTCCCAGTAGCGTATGGGCTAGAATGCTTGCTCTGCGTGCCGGTGGTCGCCGGTTCAAGCCCGGGCGAGTACATGGGTGTTTAGTGTAAGTGATGTGTGTGGGTACATGTCGTGTCCGTCCTATGGCGTGTAGAGTTACTTGTAAAATAATATACAATGGAGAATCTGAAAACATGTTATAATCTGACATCACACTGGCTGTCTGGCCTAAGAAAAGCCAAATGGCATATATATATATATATATATATATATATATGAGGCATGTTTTTAAGTAAGTACCGTTTTGAAATTAAAAAAGACGTGCAAATATATATCAATAATTTTATTTTTACATGAAAGCCTGTACTTTACTTTTCTACATAATTCCCTTCAACATTGAGGCACTTGTCATAACGTAGTACCAATTTTTGAAAACCCTCCTCATAGAAGTCTGCCGCCTGACTTGTTAACCACTGCATCACAACTGTTTTGACTTGGTTATCGTCTTCAAGACGCTGACCGCCCAGGTGTTTCTTCAAGTTCAGGAACAGATGGTAGTCACTGGGCGCCAGATCAGGGCTGTACGGAGGATGATCTAGAGTTTCCCATCGAAAATATGTGATGAGATCTTTGGTCTGATTAGCCCCATGTGGACGGGCATTGTCATACAGCAAAACGATGGCCTTGCTCAACTTGCCACTTCTTTTGTTCTGGATTGAACGGCGCAGATTGTTCAATGTCTCACAATAAGCTGCTGCATTTATTGTCTCATTACGAGGCAGAAATTCCACAAGCAATACTCCTTTTCTGTCCTAAAAAACTGTGCACATGATTTTTCCGGGCAGAAATCGTTTGTTTGAACTTCACTTTTTTGGGTGAATCTGAATGCCGCCATTCCATGGACTGTTGCTTTGATTTAGGTGTGACGTAGGCCACCCATGTCTCATCGCCCGTAACAATTTGGCTTAAGAAATCATCACCATCGTTGTGGTACCGCTCAAGGAAAGTCAATGCACTGCGTAAACGTTTGGTTTTGTGCACATCCGTTAACATTTTCGGTACCCAACGTGAGCACAATTTTCAGTAATTCAAGTGCTCGGTCACAATGTCATACAAAACACTACGAGACACATTAGGAAAGTCATCACACAAGGAGGAAATCGTAAAGCGTCTGTTTTCTCTCACCTTATTGTCCACTTTCTGCACCAAACTTTCATTAATGACCGAAGGACGCCCACTCCGTTGTTCATCATGCACATTTGTGCGGCCATCTATCGGAGGCATCTTAAACACTCAGTGAACAACGTAAACAAGGAAGAATTAGACTGGAATGGCGTCAGTGCGTAAGCAAGAGATGCAGGTACCCAGTGCGCATGCGCGGAACGCCGACCGTAGCGCTGCAGCCACGGTGTGACAAAACGGTACTTACTTAAAAAATACGCCTCGTATATATATTATTATTATTATTGCAGGTATATCGATCTTTTTTTTAGAATGTAGCCTCATTAAGTCTAATGAGCTATATATTAGAATTTAATTCTACATAGTGTTGTTGTAGTTGTTTCCAGGCTGATCGATCTTGAGCCACCCTCTTCCAGTTCAAGCCTGTAACTCGACGTATATCCTTATCCCAGAGATCCGGGGGTCTTCCTCTTGCTCTTTTCAGATTTCTCGGTATCCAATCCAGCACTACCGTAGTCCATCTTTCATCTCTTTTGCGAGCAATATGACCGGCCCATTGCCATTTTTGGGTCATGACTCTTTTTAAGACGTCTGTTACTTTAGTTATTGAACGAATGTGCACGGCCCTTTTCCTGTCTCTTCTTGTAAACCCTTGCATTGCTATTTCTATACTTCGCTGGGCAGTTCTCAGTTTTTGCTTCGTGTGACTATTTAGGGTCCAAGTCTGGCAGGCATACGTGAGGACTGGTAATACACCTTGTTCAAATACCTGTTTTTTAAGATGTACTGCCATGTTAGATTTAAAAACTAAGGAATTTCTTCCGTATGCTCTCCAGTCTGTCTGTAGATCTCAGGCTTTGAGTCGCCATTCATATTGATCAGTTGATCAAGATAGATGTACTGATCTACGGACTCAATACCAGAATCTTTCGCGTCTGCCTTGTCTTTATCTTTTTCTTCCCTTTTTTTTTTTTTTTTTTTTATTTTTTTTATTTTGCTTTTTGATATATTTATTTTAAGGCCCACTTCACTGCACGCTGCCTCTAGTTCATTTATCAGTTCTTTGAAATCTCCCAGACTGTTTGAGAGTAAAACTATATCATCAGCGAATCTTAAGATGTTGAGACTTCTTCCATTTAATTTCAAACCTCGGTTTTGCCATTGGATTTTTGACATTGCCAACTCTAGGACTGATGTGAATAGCTTGGGGGATATAGAGTCTCCTTGTTTTACCCCTCTTTCTACTGGGAATTCTTTGGTGGCTTCAGCGATGTTGACAAAGGCAGTGGAAGTGATGTAGATGTTGTACAGTAAATCGATATAGCCTGGATTCACTCCTTGTTCTAAAAGGGTATGCATTATTGCTGAGTGATGGACTGAATCAAAAGCTTATTCAAAATCGATAAAGGCCAAACAGAGTGGCATTTTTATATATTTATAAAGAAATTTGTACTGTACATAACTGTTTTTAATCTGTCTGTGCGCAATAGATTTTACAAACTCGATTTTTTGGGGAAATGCAACCAAAAACTTCGATTAACAAATCCGTAGACAAAACAGCAAACTTCACAGTAAGTTAAAGAAAAACTAGAAGTAAATTAAAAACAATTAAAATTGATGGAAAAGGATCGATAACCCCTTGCAGAAATTATAACATTTGTTGCAAAGGAAATAATTTTTTTTATCAGTACCCACTAAAATTTATTGCCCGGTAATACGAATAATATGTGTCCAAGTTTCGTATCAGCCCATCGGTTTTGATGGGCTTAGAAGTCATTCGCATATAACATAGAAGGAAAATTCTAGAAATATGACTCCTGAAGGTTGTGGCATAAGCTACCACACCGATTATTCAATTAGTAGTTTTGTAATTATTATTTTTAAAGCTACTGTTTGTATGACCAGTTTATATGTCTTAATGAAAATTTAATAATAAGTATGATTTATTACTGCTCTCGAGTTCCACAGACTATAATTTTAATGTCATTGGGTATTATTAGTTAGAGCTGTAAGAATTATTAACAGGATCTTTGGTCCGCTAGAATGGGCAGAGAGAGTAGTTGAAGTCGCGCTAAAGTAGTAGGATTCCCAAATCACTCCAGGTAAATGCCGGGATGCTTCCTTCAAAAGGCCATGGCCGAATTCCTTCCCCCATCCTTTCCCGTCTCTAAAGACCTCGTTGTTAGAGAGACGTTAAGCAGATAATAATTTAAAAAAAGTAGTAGGAGGTACAGGGGGAGGACAAAATAATACGAACACCTGTAAAATAATGAAAAATCTTTATTAATAAGGGGTTGGACCACCCTATGACTGAAGTACAGATTTAATGCGACTTGGGATAGATGCATAAAGTTCGTGGACAATATTTAAAGGTATATTAAGCTATTCCTCCTGCACCCCCTTGCTTCAAAGTCGGCAAGAGGCATTCAAGATTAAACGCTTTTCTGGGCGTTCTCCAGACATAAACGCGTCCGGTCGTCTGAAAAAGTGTGAATGGTGATTCATCTGACCATACTACCTGTTTCCACTGCTGTGGGGACCAGCCTTTGTGATCTCAGCACCACTGGCGTCGCTTGAAAGCATTAGTTGCTGTCTCCAAGGGTTTACGAATTACCACTCTGCCATAAATGTACGCAGCATGAAGTTCCCTTTAGACAGTTTTTGTTGAAACGGGGTCCTGGAGATGACTGTTCATTTCGGATGTTATCTCGGATAACGATTGCTCGTGCTTTCGGGCTACTATGCGCTTCAAGACCCGTCTATTCCTATCAGTAAGCTTTGACTTTCGGCCACTGTTGTTCTTTGAAGACGCCGTCTTACCCTCTTTCGTGTACGCTGTCATAACGGCTGATACCGTACTCCTTGCAAACCCCAAAAGGTTTGATGTTTCCGTAACTGATGCTCCACTTAAACGCGCTCCGACAATCATTCTTCTTTGGAATTCTGACAGGTCTGACATTTCAACTTATCACAGACAGTTCGATAGACGCATGCAACGTAGGTGACTGCTGTTTAGAGACTGATACCTTCCTCTTCACGCTCACTAGGTGGCAGACTTCTGTTGCAGGTGGCGCGGCTGTACTGCAGGTATGAAATACGTCATACTTTTTCACAGGTGTTCGTATTATTTTGACCTCCATCTGTATATACAAGGAGCGGGTGATATGCGTTGCATGCTGCGGCATGAATTGGTTTGTTTCCTGTGTATAATGCGACTAGCACTGAAGAAAAAGAAGAGCAAAGGTACTGTAAAACGAGTTGTAACAAGTGTTTAGTAGATTAGTTTGATATTAAAGCCAATCATAGTGCATTTTTCATTGAGTAAAAGTAGCAGCATAACCTTGTACTAGAAGTGACGGTTAATTATCGCATTAATGAAAGTAACCCCCATGCCGTATGTGCGTGTCAAGCGACGGAATTAAGGGCCAAAACCGTCCAAAGACCTGTACCTGAAGTCGTCAATAATTTGGAGCCAAAGTTGATTATAAAATTATGTTAGGTGACTTTCTGCTTGAAGCAGTTATATAAGTGAGGGGGTTATAAAGTTCATGCGTGATTATCTTTGTTGGAATAGTCCGAAATCAGAAGGAAGTCATGCAAGGCATAACGTAACGAGCAAGTTGAACGTTTATGACCACTACCACTTATAGGCCACACCTACACGGAGTAATGGTCTGAAATAACAGGCCACACTACTCTCTGAACAAAATAAACAAACTAGGGTGGCGTGTATCAAAACCCTTCAGCATTAATGCACTGGAAGATATGGAAAGCGTTACACCCAAACGGAATTGTGGTAAATGTATGAAAGCTGGCCCCGAATATGACCATATGAAGTGTATTGAATGATTAAAAATTGAAAGCTGTTAAAGTTATATTAAGTGAATTAAGGAGCTATTTATTTCGCAAAATTGCTTGTTGTTTAGCTAATAGGTGGTGAAAAGTGTGGTGTAACAAAGAACTTTTTTCAATATGTTCTCGGTGACCAAGTATGGCGAGGTGAAAATTGACGACCCTGTACACCCAAATGTCTGACTTAAAAGAGATCGGGTTGTTTGAAATGGGTGCATTCTGCCTAGTGTTGTAAAAAACCGTTTTTTTTTCTGGCTTGAAAAAAAACATGAAAAAAAAAACTTTGAAAAAAAAAAAAACACGTTTTTTTTCTAGAACACGTTTTTTTCACAACTACTAAATCTCAAATTTGTAAGGCAGTTATCGATTGAAATGACTGTTTTAGAGTTTATTCTAAGTACTTATCTTAGTTTAAAATCTACTATATTTTTCTGGTTCAGTAGGAAAAAAAATTACGAAAATATTGGCAAAATTGACTGAAATTTTCTTTATGAACGGGGATTTCCCGAAGAGACTAGGTTGCGCGAGAAGGAATCCCCGTTCCCCATTGTTTGGATTGATACTTGCTATTTGAAATAGTGCTGCCAGCCCTACAAAATTACCTACAGATCTTTTAAAAAAATTAGGAATTTAAAATTTATCCACGCTTTTTTGCCTTATTGGGCTTTCCTTATATTCGTATACTTGTTAACTCTCAGAGTATAGTGGTACTGACTCATTAAATTGTCAGTAAGGGAGCGTGCATAAACTACATAGCTCCATTTTGGCCTTCTGTGAACCCTCCCTCTTCCCCCACGTAGCCCCCCCCCCCCACACGCTCACGTAGCACGTAGTTTTCTTCCATTTTGATTCCAGATGACATTTTTTACTGTTTTCTCTAGTCAAACTATTGTAAATTACATACGGATATAATTAACTGAGGGAAATAAATGTACACATGCTGTTGTGAGTTCTGTTCCTCATTTTATCTGTGAAAAATGTTACGAAAGGAAAGTTACGTGGCCTGGCTCGGAACCCCCCCCCCCCCCCTCTCCCCACGTAGCCCAGAGTAGCCTTCCAGCTAACCCCTCCTCCCTCTGGACCGAGCCACATAGTTTGTGCACGGTCCCTAATTATGAATTGTTTCCTTGCAACCGTTGGTGTAAACAAACGATTGAAAAGAAGTAAAGCTCCTATTTTGTTTGATAATAGATTTTAATTCAAACTTAAAAGACCGTAATACAGAACTATCGGCGCAGTCTTTATGCACAGTGTGTACTTTGCTCACAATTTAAAATTGCAATCTCAAAATCTTTTGCGTACAATACAAGAACAACCAGTAAAAGAAAATTTAACTATTTCTGAAGTTATGGATCTAGAGGAGACGGAAGAAGAGACAGAAAATTCCGACACCGATCGAACTAGTGTTGGTAGTGCTGATACTAGTGAATATGATTCTGACATAGAGGATGAATAAAATTATGTTACCTATATAGATACACTTATGAATCATTATGTGAGACATTATATGATTCAGTAAGACTTAAAACACACTTGTAAAATGGAAGTTCCTTAAATAAAACTATAATTTATCAAATATATTTTTTTCTGAAAAATAAAATTAGAAAAAAAAAAACAAAATTAAGAAAAAAAAACAGGGGTGCTAAGTTTTTTTTCATGTCTTTTTTCACAAAGCTGAGAAAAAAACATTGGTTTTTTTTTTCAGTTTGCAACACTAATTCTGCCGAAGTACTGACCGTAGTGCAATGTCAGTACATAGACTTGTTACACAGTGGATGCAAAACTGATAACAAAAATTACGGTGCCACTGCCAACTGAGCCAACGGGGTGGGAAGATTTACTGTGTCCAAAGTAAATTCACAACATGGACCTCAGAAGCCTTTCTTGTTTTTATATAGGAAAAAAAAGTCCTCGTGCTACTTGCTGCTGCAAGCAAATATCCACTGAAATCAACTATTGGATTTTTTTGTAATGTTACATGAAAATCGTACAGACTGTCACGTTTAGCACTCAGCACAAGTTGCTTAAAAACACATTATTGAAACTGAAAAGCAGTGACCTGCGTACACAACAGGCCTGTCGAAAGACGGATAACAGGAAAAAAAGCAAGGGTAAGATAGTGGCATACTGCATTTCAAATCCATTCGAAGGAAACGACTGAGTATAAGTCACAAGGAAGGTCTAGTCTTATTTTAAAGATTGTTCTAATTTTACTAATCACTGAATATTATTATGTCGCTGACATCCTTAATATTGTACCATCCAGGAGGAGGTAACCAACTCCATTGCTCAAAGTGGACAATAGAGGGGAAACCACTCTGAGGCCGTTTGATGATTGGCTCATCCCAGACATTCAGCTTGAACGAAAGAGAGCTCGAATTTAATCTGCAGTTTACCATTTTGCAACGAATCACTCTACCCTTCATGAAGCGGATCGAGCCTGTAGGAGAACTGGCTATACAGAGATTCTGCTTAAAATATGCGAGCTGATGAAAATATGAGTGCTGATTAGCCTGTCTGGTTGCCGAAAACGGTGCTCTGCTAATTGCTGTGGAGGTCCAGTCAAGGTCGTCTGTCTGGGGAACAGACGCTGTTCCAACACTGTGTCACGTCACGGATCAGTAAACAGCGCGACGACGGTGAATAGTGCAACTCGCGAAAATTTTGTTTAAAATTCTGACCAGGAGTATTTTTGGGTTATACGAAAAGGAAACGGAAGATATAGGACCGTAATATTTTGAAGGATCCATCCGGACATTCACACAGCCTGACGAGTGGTCGATAACTCTCGGTCCTGGCATTCGGAAGGACACAGTTTCAAATCCACGTGTGGCCATCATGATTTCAGTTTTGTATCGTTTCTCGAAATCACTCCAGGCGAATACATGGATATTCAGTTCCTCCTTTGTCTTTGCCTCTCGTCTACTCACAGTCCTACTGACTTCGATGTCGATCAGCATAAACGCAGAAACAAAAACAAAAACAAAAGATAAATGTAAATCTTTGGAAACAAAATATGGATGTCCGACTGAATCACCAAGTGTAGTGGGTGAGCGATAACGCTCTGGCCCCACATTCTGGAGGACGCGGCTTCAAATCCCGATCCGACCATCCAGATTTGAATTTTTCGTGACTTCCCCAAATCACTCCTGGCGAGTGATGGGATGGTTCCCTCAAAATGCCGTGGCCTAATTCCTTCCTGTTCCTTGTCACTAGTCCTTTCCCACCTCTAATAACCTCGACGTCGACGAAACGTGAAGCCAGAACAACGAAAGAACTGAGCGAATTACAAGCCCAAAATTGTTAATTGTTTCTTAATACGGGCTAAGAACCACTTAATTTCAATTTGTTGATTTTAATCCTTTAAATTTTAGGGATAAGCACGCTATCTTTACAAAAAATTCTTTTATTTGGAAATTTTTAAATTTCTTATCTTTAGAAACATCATTTTCTTCGCAATAACAAACTATTGTTATTGTGCAAATTTTATCCTTATCAACAACAGTTCGACTGAAGATGATTTGAATGAAATTTTGACTGTGTGGTTTGGAGTTAAGAGCTCATTAATTTTGGACAGCAATTGTTACTGTTACTTACAATGTTAATTTTGAAAGTTATTCTATGCAGCTCTTCCCCAGTTTGCTTCATAAAGTAAATATTTGTAATTTTTACTCACTCGCTACTCACGAAAGGCAGTAAAAGCAGGTAAAATCAATACCACGTTTCGCTTGTTTTCAATGTGATATCAATCTCTCTTCCTGTTCAACTCTGTGTTGGAAGTGAAGAAACATGAAGAAATTTATTTCTGGGCTATTATTGCTACATCACAGATTTAGAGCTATTCAGTTAATTCCACGGTTATCATTTAAGATTCAAAGATGACATCTCGTGTTCCCAGTATTAGTGCTATAGAGTGACGGAAGCTGCACTGAAGTGTTATAAATTACTTTAGTTGACATGAAAACGTTTAACACCCGTTCAACGTATAACATCTCAAAGTAACCGAGGTTAAAAGATAAATGTGCGCTATGTCGATGTTCTTCGTGCCAGTAAATCTTACCGGCGGCAGTTTTCATTAGAGGAAACGGTTTTTGTAAAAGAAGTCGTTCTAATTTGGATGCGCCCAAAGGAAAGGATGAAAATATTCGTGTCTTTTTTTTTCTTTGTACGTGAACAAATATATACGCGTTTAACAACTGTGTTCATAATCAATGATAAATAGTTTTAAATAACAGTTCAACGTTGGTTTCATGAGAAGTTTCCGCAGTAAAACAATAGCGTTTAGAATAAACACAAAATCGCTCTAAGTTGAGCAAAGTGCAGGTTTGTAAATTAACTTTAATACACATTATTATCTGTATGATCTCTACACTGATTCGCGAGGGCATCTCTGTCTTCATGACCAAAAATTTTCTTGCATAACTACAGTCGATGAAATTTCAAGTAATGGAAGGAATATATAAAGCAAGAAACATGTAACTTTCCTTCCTGGTTAAGCTTCCTGCATGACTTTCCGCTTTAATTTTTTCTATAACCTCCTCAAATATGAAATATTCGATTCCTAAGACTTCCGCGGCCGTCTTTGTTCATGATTAATAGACTTTGCACCCACACCAGCTTACGGGTGTTTATGAAATCCCCTGCAGCTGAGGCAGTGTTTACATCGGCGAGAAAGACCCAACTGTGGCTGAGAGACATAAGGAACATATCCGCCACTATAAATATAACAACAACAAACAAATCCGCCGTAGTTCACCCTGCCTTTAACATGGGGCATGAAATAAAATTTCAAGACACGAGGCTACTGTGGACAGAAGATCAGTGGTTGCCTCGACGTTTTAAAGAGGCAGCAGAAATCTTAAGGAATTCCAACATCAATGAAGATAGCGGCGGTTTTACTCTGCGTTGCTTGGCACTCGTTGCTGTATAAACGTAAACAGTATCTCTGAGTAAGGCTGTAGAATGGCAGCCGAAAGCTCAGTTAATGAAATAAACAACGCGGCATGACCCGAAAGTCTACTAATCGTGAAATATTCGGTTCATTTGATCTTCACTATGCTATTGGTAGCTAATAACCACGACGTCAACGAGAGTTAACCCAAAACATGAACTATTTGCTCTGCATTACACATCGAAAGAAAGTAGAAATTAATCACACAAAATGTTGTACTATAAAATCGAACAGAATACAAATTGATATGATTCATGGATCAATAACATTATTACCATAGTTTTTTTTTAGTATAATGTGTGTATCTGTTTTATATTGTGTTTACATTTGAGAAGTTGGCTGCCAATGTTATTATCATTTTCCAGAGCCGGATCTAGGAAGGGGGGAGGGGGAAAACTGGGAGTTTGCCCCGTGCGGCAACTTCAGGTGGGGCAGCAAAATGGTGTTTGTCAATGGGGACGGCAATATAACGTTCAAAGGGGGAGGGGGGAAATCTCACAGTTTCTGCCACGGTTCGGAAAATTCCTAAATCCACCACTGTCATTTCTCACAGATGCGACGGGCACGGAAGGAAATAATTCTGGCGTTATCGTGTAGTTGGATGTTATCAAGTATCCAGTGAACTTTGAAATACATTACTAGTCTCCAATACTTCAAATAGCTTTCAAGAAAATTGACGAAATGTATAAATGAAAAGTTATGGTGACGTCATGATATTTGAATGAAGGAAATCAATTTGTGGGCGAGGAAAACGTTCACGGAACTTAAGGAGATGAAAAGAAGAGTTGTGCAGCTCCGCGGCCTTGGTCAAGGGGCAAAATGAAGCGGAACGCACTGCTCAGTGGCTCGCAACACTGCCCAGAAATCAGACACTCACCGTGGCAATCAAACTTCCTGACTGACCGGCAACGCTTCTTACCACGGGCAGTAACGCTCCAACCTTGGCTACCTGCAGTATTTGCTGTGTAAACACGAATAAGCCAAAGTGAATACGTCTTCCTGTTTGGGGAGCGTCCATAAACTACGTGGTTCCATTTTTTTTTTTAATTTTTTTTTTAATTTTGTCTCTCTTGAACCCGCTAACTACTCCCCCCCCCCGCCCCTTTCCACGCTGCCTGGCTTACTTCTACTATTACGTTTGATCCTATTTTTATACTTTATATAATATTACTTCTATCAGAACTATCATATTTCATGTCATTTGTCTTACTTTGATTTATAATCCAAGTTCTTCTCACAACAACTTTAATTGCTATAATATGCAATTAAACGTGGGCGGAATACTCACTATTCCGTTTGAAGCTCTTACAGTTCTAGCCTCCAGAATAATGTTACTGCGCTGTGAAATACATAAATCACACACTTTTTCTTAACGATGACTCTTTAATTATAGTAATACCAAGTTTAATTGTCAGTTAATAGTAACTGCAACACTCCCCATCAAATTGTTCCCACAGAGTAATTTACACTCTTTTCTTTTTCCCAGCTTAACGAATATAATTGTACACATTTTACATCAGCGTTTATGAATTTTTTTCTTTTTTGAATGGAGGTTTCTGAAGTCCAGGGGCACCACAGGGTGCTGTGGGCATCAAGTGCCTCTCCACTAAAAGGAAGGGGATTGGGGCAAGAAACGGGTAGGAAATCGGTCATGGCCTTTTTATGGAACCATCCCAGCTTTCGCTTCGAGTGATTTCGAGATACTTAGCGTGGTGGGTGAGCGGTTAACGCTCTGGCCTCGCATTCGCGAGGACGCGAGTTTGAATCCCCGTCCGGGCATCCAGATTTGTGTTTTCCATGGTTTCCCCAAATCACTCCAGGTGAATGCCGGGATGCTTCCTTCAAAAGGCCACGGCCTAATTCCTTCCCGTTTCTTGTCCCCAGTCCCATGCCGCCTCTAATTACCTTAGACGTCGACGAGGCGTAAAGCCATAAGTAAAAAAAAAAATTTCGATAAACCATGTAAAACCGATATCAGGATGGCACGCCGAATCACAGGAGTATGCTGACCGGCTAGCGAAGCATTGTCGCAGATGTCAGCTCTCCTGAGGAAGAACCACCCCCAAAAATGAACTGTTTACTTCATCCGCAATGGAAGGTTCACCTGTAATGAGAAGAACCGAGCCAAGCAGGGCCGAGTGGTTAAGCCGTCTGATTGCCGGCCTCGGTAGCGTAGGAGCTAGAGCACTAGCTCCACGTGCCGAAGGTCGCCGGTTCGAATCCGGCCGCGGGCATGGATGTTTAAGTGTTGTGTGTCTGTGTGAATGTCCTGTCCGTCCTGTGGTGTCTATACATAGGAAGCATAAACGCAATGGAGAAACTAAATTCACATGAAGAGATATCATAAAACACATTGAGCTGGCTGAATGGCTTAGACGCCAAAAAATTAAAAAAAAAAAAAAAAAAAAAAAAGACGTCCGATTAGGCTTTATGAAAAGCAGCTGTATTTATAAGAGATTATTCTTAACATAAGTAGCTGCTGGGATAACAATAGCATTTCAAACTAGCATGTAGTTTAAGTGAGATTCGGACTGAAATCAATATTCCCGGAAATTTTTAAACGAGCTCTGTGTATTCATTCCATTCTGAATATTTTTTCTGATGTTGCTAAAGAATACCACTGCAAAATGCACACCAATTTCTACACATTCCGCAAGCTCAATTGTACATTCAAAATATTTTTGAAAAGGAACTATTACTTGGAGGTCGTCTTTTTTTTCTTATGACTTTTCGCCCCGTTGACGTCAAGGTCATTAGAGGCGGGATGGGACTGGGGACAAGGAACGGGAAGGAATTCAGCCATGGCCTTTTGAAGGAAGCATCGCGGCATTCGCCTAGAGTGGTTTGAGGAAACCATGTAAAACCCAAATCTATATGCCCGGATCCGGATTCGGAACGGCGTCCTCCAGAATGCGAGGCCAGAGCGTTAACCGCTCACCCACCACACTCGGTGAAGCCAGTCAAATCAATTTTAAAAAATATTTTTTGGCTCTATGCTTTCCTCGGTATCTCGCAGGAACTACAAATCATTGAGTTTTTATAGCTTTAAAGCATAGGGTCTTACCGCGAAGCATCATCCCATGCGGGACGAACACTTTTAACTATGATCTGACATCACTTAAAACCTGCTGAAAGGTATTTCATGGGATTTTCACACCGTGAAAGCTTATTTTCTGTCTTAAAATCTGAGGTATATCTATCATCACAGTGCGTTACTTGGGAAGGGATCAGAAAAATTAAAGTTTAATTAAATTATAGCTATCGTGAATAGCCTGCATTTTCTGTAAATAATGGTATATCTATCATTATCATATACCCTCTGTTCACCCTCAAGTGACATCTCAAGGTCATATTTTCCTTGCCCCACTCCTCACCTCATCACCCCCTCCCGTGGCCTACTCCAGGCAGGAGAGTGGAAACTTTTTCAGCGGAAACTCTTTCCCCTTCGCGTGTAGGGTTAAGGGCAACGGAGAGGGGATAGAGCAGAGTGACCTTGAGCCGCCTCTGTTAACTGGACGGGCTATAGTAATAACGTGGAACTGTCCAGACAACCTAGCCTAATAGTATAAAAGCTAACAACGTTTACGAGAAATTTTTTTAGCTCGACGTATTTTTTTATATTTCTTTTCTTATTGAAGTTCCGTATGTATACGGTACGTCTGCCACCTGGGAGCGGTTGCGTTTACTCGTGAGTATCTCTTGCGTACAGGTAAAAATTGTGCATTCTGAAAACATTTTACGACAAATTTTATTTTTTTCTATGTCTCTTTAGCAATATAAATAGTTGGCAGACAGTTTTATCATTGCTAACATCGCTACATATTGCTAAGAAGACATAGAAAATCATGGAAAAAAGAAAATTTGTCTTAAAATGATTTCAAAATGCATAGTTTTTACCTGTACGGAGGGGAATCGCACAGGTAAACGCAACCGCTTTCAGGTGCCAGACATACCGCATCCTTACATAAGAAAAGAAATATCAAAAAACTAACTTTATCGCAACGTTGCTCTAGCTCTTGCAATATGGGAGAATAAGGAACGAGAAGGTACTCGGCCATGGCCTTTTACAGGTGCCATTCCAGCATTCGTCTGAAGGGATTTAGGGAAAACCGAAATCAGGTTGGCCGGACTTCGTTCGTCCTGCCTAATGCCAGATCTGACTGGCGACTCCTTATTGCTTTATCGCCCGAGAAATCCCTTCTCTCTCTTCATTGGTAGAATACATGTGCCTATAAAAAAATCTAAGCTGGTTTGTGGTGAGACTTGTATTTGAAGAAAATGATATGTGATGATTTATGTGTTTGATCACTGTATTTACGACATGCTCCTCTATCTCCTCCGAACTGCATAGACGTCTCCTGACACATAAGTGTATTCTGATCCCAGGCGATACATAGTCTGATTGTTACTTAACCACCTCTGCTCTCATTTTCGTGTGCTCAGGGAAGTGTAAATTATCCTACATCTCAGAGTTATTTTACATTCCAGGAAGGCTGACATTTGACGAAGTGGCCTGCCATTCGGAAGTATACAGGTTTGATTCCCGATTGGAACATCCGATTTATATTTTTGATTGTCGCGTTCGGGGATGGTTCGTTGTCAACAATGTTGACAAAGCGAGCCATAAAATGGTTTTGTAATAAGTTGTAAATTATCGGAATGCATTAAAAAATTACTTTTTGATAGACGAATTCTTAAAAGGTAGAAAACAGAGCGATAGAGTAGGAAACGCAGTAACAAAAAAAGTGGAAATGATATGGGAGTGCCACAGGATAGTGTATTTGGGACAATTGTTATTTATAATTTTAGTGAATGATTGTGTTAATGGTTTAGAGTCAGAATTTAGGTTGTTTGCAAATGATATAGTAGGATCAAAACTGGAGAGGACTTTCAACAGCTGCAGGGTGACCTGGAAAGAATATCTAACTGGTTAGGTCAACATGGTATGTAGATAAATGCCAAGAAGAGTCAGCTTATTAGGTACATAGACAAAAAACTGAAGGTCGTGGGGACAAAATTGCATGTTGAAGAGTTGAAGTGTAAATATCTTGGCGTAACATTTAATAATAAACTCAACTTGGCAGAAAACATTGGGCAGCTAATAGGAAAAGGTTACAAACTCCTACATTTACTGGAGAGGAAATACGACTGGAATGAGGGAATTGGGTTACAAAACATTGGTCTGACCATTGCTTCAATATGGTGGTGTAGTTTGGGACCCACATTTTGGGTATTAAATACAGGAGCTGGAGGGTGTGCAAAGAAGAGCTGCTAGATTTGTTTGTGGAAATTATCATAGGACCCAGTCAGTAACTGACATGATAAAGGAGCTGAATTGGGAGTCATTGGAAGAAAGGAGGAGGGTGAAGAGAGTGCGGGGGTGATCATTCTATTCTTTTTATTGCTTTACGTCTCGTTGACAGCTAAGGTCATTAGAGGCGGGATGGGACTGGGGACAAGGAACGGAAAGGAATTCGCCTGGAGTGATTTAGGGAAACCATGGAAAACCGAAATCTGGATGCCCGGACGGGGATTCGAACCCGCGTCCTCCCGAATGCGAGGCCAGAACGTCAACCGTTCACCCACCACGCACGGCTTGGGGGTGATACGGCTTGTATTAGCTTGTATAGGATATTAGTCGAAGAAGTGGGAGTAATGCATTGAAAGAAATGGACACAAGCTGGCACTCGATTTTATGGAAATTACTAAGGGAAATGAGAGTATTTTACCAAAACCGCTGAAGGAATCTAAAATAAAAATTCCTAAATGTTAAAAGTAGATGGGTGGTGAAATTTAACACTAAAAGTATGTAAGATGATAATAATAATAAAATAACAAGAAAGAGTTAGTTAGATGAATAGGGAAATTGCCACTGAAGCATGTGCTCCATCGTAATTAAATTAAAGTGGAATCAATTCAACTTCGTCTCTTATGGGACAGTTACTAATGCCGAACATTTGTTGTTGCTATCATCCTAGTAGGGGTAATTCTTCGCAATAAGACGACAAGTTAGTTGACAGAAGCAGCAGGAAGTTAGCAGTGAGTAAAATTTGAAAAAAAAAAAACAACATAAAAACGTTTTCAGTATTATTCTTTGTTGCTCTCTCCCCCAAATTACCATTACACGTGTATGTAGGGTAATATAAGAGTAAATTATTCTATTTTAAAAATAATCAGTAGCGGATTTAAACCAAATCATCATATTTTTTTGCTGTTTATTTTATCTGAACTACTTTCCAGTAGGGATGGGCAAAATGTATCGATATATCGATATTTTTTTCTAAAAAATATCGATATTTATCGCCGATATTTTTATTTTCGATATATCGATATTGTATTTAGTGTATCGATTTTAAGCACCAATTCGATATTTTTCCTACGAACGCAATTCAGTATCCAATTTAATCGTTACATGTATATAGGATAAATATACGTATATATTCAATCTTCTGAAAGTGTCTTAAAAAGTGAATTCGTCGAAATATATCAGCTTCATCAGCGGTTGAGAGGTTAAAAAAAGCTGTTAAATTTTAACAATTTTACGTTAACGTCATTTTTATGTTAGCATGTAAGCCTTTGTTTTATCTTTGTAGTTGAAATATTAGCTTTTCAACTTTTTTTTCATTTATGAATAACAATTAATGGGTTGATGAACCACAAGTCATTATGAATGACTGCTAATTCACTTAAATGTCTAAAATCTAGTTTACAGTCAAAACTCCTTAATCGCAAGGAGTACGTTCCGTAAATTAGCCGCAAATACGAAAATCTTGAATACGGAAACCTTGAATACAGAATGTTAGTTTATATAGAATTATAGGGAATACGTTCCAAGTATACAGAAAAATTTTGATGTAATGAAGTGATTATTGCACTTTGAACTTAATAGACCAATTCTGGATTGCTTTAAATCCTCTATCCTAAAGTTCATTATAATGCTCTTTAAAATATGCATATAGCATTCTCCTGAATTACAGCCCCACTAAAGAATACTTTCTTGTGATTGCTGTCTTCGATTGATGTAGTGAGAGCGGTTTTTAATTTTTATTCACTGAGACACCAATGGTTTTTACTGATAGTAAGGTCCTCTTCGAACGCCTCTCCTGTGTCAGGTTGTGGGCGATTACCATGGGTGATATATATCCCTCCAAGGAAAGTCCTAGGAAGATGAACTGGGGTGGTTTCCCGTTTCACTGGTGGTGTAATGGTTAGCATTCTGGCCTCGCATTCGGGAGAAGGGTGGGTCGAATCTCCGTCCGGGCATCCAGATTTGGGTTTTCCATGGTTTCCCAAATCACTCCAGGCAAATGCTGGGATGCTTCCTTCAAAAGGTCATGGCCGAATTCCTTCCCATTCCTTGTCCCCCATCCTTTCCCGTCTCTAAAGACCTCAATCTTAAGAGACGTTAAGCAGTTAAAAAAATTCCCCGTTTACTTCCTCAGTGTGACAGTGCTCCTAAGTGTGTATGACAGTGACACTGTGTGGCTCGGTATAGAGTGTTGTGGATGAGAGATGAAAGAAGGGAGAGGGTGGAAGCCGGTGTCGGCATGTTCAGGCCTACTTTTGCGAAACATTCTAAACGGGGCGCCAAGCTTAACATTCCCATCCAACGGATGAATCACCATCAACAACATCGTATGCCCTCGCACCATACGCAATGCAGAGAGGTTTGGCGATTAGAAATTGCGACTTACTGATCAAGCCCTGATGATGAAAATCGTTGATGTAGTGTTAAGTGAAAATAATTCATTTGTAGCACTCTGCGATCACGCAAAAAGTATTGTGACTTATATTAAGCAGTCTGTCAATGCTATGGATCTATCAAAATCTGAACAAGAAGCATCTGGGGAAAAGGAAGGAGAGGTGTTGACTTTGACACAAGCTGTTAGCACAAGATGGAACTCCTACTTTAATATGTTAGAACGATTTTTCAGACTTTCTGCAATTGTAGCTAAAATCTTAGCTGCAAAAAGTCAGTCAAATATAAACACACTTGATATGGTTGCAACTTAACAGATTAATGTAATACGTGACCTCATTGTCCTGCTTGGTCCTTTCTAAGAAGCCACTGAAGAGGTCAGTGGTACAAATTATGTGACTGTTAGTTTAGCCATTCCTGTTACAAATCTCATTCGACAAGTAACGGAACAAGCTACTCCTTCGACCACTTTAGGATTCACGGCAAAAGAGGCTTTACTCCTAAGAATTCAAGAGAAATTAAGTCCTTTAGAAGGAAATACATTCCTTGCAGCCGCTACCATTTTGGACAGGCGTTTCAAACGTATACACTTCACTTCTCCAATCGGTGTGTCAAATGCGATATCTACAATAAGTAATGATATTCGCTTGGAAGTTAGACGACGAGGACAAAGTTCTCCAGAAGCAGCAACACAATATATCGCAGATAACGCATCAATTTGGTTTGCGCATGAAAAGCTATTATCCCTTAGCACTACTGTTATGCAAGAGGCTCTGGCTCAGTTCCTAATGAGCTTAAGCAGTATCTGGACCAACCATTAATAGACAGAAAATCAGACCCAGTAAAGTTTTGGGTGAATTGCCAGAGCTCCAGCGCGCTGAAATACCTTATATGTCAAGCTTCTTCTGTGTCGTCCAAGAGAGTGGCTCCTGCAAGTAGTGTCTGAAGGGGGCTGTGAGCTCGTACCCCGGACCAAAACACCCCGTGGCTAATTGATTTTAATTAATGTTAATTGATTTTAATTGAATTGCGTGGGGCCTTAATTTATTTTAATTGATTTTAATTGATTTTAATTGAATTGCGTGGGGCCTTAATTGATTTTAATTGATTTTAATTGAATTGCGTGGGGCCTTAATTGATTTTAATTAATGCTAATTGAATTGCGGGGAGGGGGTCTCACATCTGTAACCTCAGATTGACGTTATTATTTCCTTATGTACAGCGGTCAGCGGACAGTTTTTTCCCCATGGTTTTAATTAATGCTAATTGAATTGCGGGGAGGGGGTCTCACATCTGTAACCTCAGATTGATCTTATTATTTCCTTATGTACAGCGGTCAGCGGACAGTTTTTTCCCCATGTATTCTTATGGAGGATGGAGTGAGCCCACTTTTTCCCCCATGGCGGGGAGCCTTAATTGATTTTAATTAATGCTAATTGAATTGCGGGGAGGGGGTCTCACATCTGTAACCTCAGATTGATCTTATTATTTCCTTATGTACAGCGGTCAGCGGACAGTTTTTTCCCCATGTATTCTTATGGACCTGTCTTTGCAGACAGTTTGGAGCGGAGGGGAGCCGAGGAACTAGGGGAGTTTAATTGAATGCGGGTCCGTAATTGAATGCGCCACACCCGAATTATCGCTCCCCTCCGGAAGCCATCAATTATCGCTCCCCTCCGGAAGCCATCAATTATCGCTCCCCACGCAGCTGCAGGATGCGGGTCCGTAATTGAATGTGCACAGCTGCGCCACACTCCAATTATCGCTCCCCACGCAGCTGCATGATGCGGGTCCGTAATTGAATGCGCCACACCCGGAAGCCATCAATTATCGCTCCCCACGCAGCTGCAGGATGCGGGTTCGTAATTGAATGCGCACAGCTGCACCACACCCGAATTATCGCTCCCCTCAAGCGACTGTGTGACTCATGTCTCCCACTATGACAGCTGCAACCGGCTTTTCTTCCACAATACCTTGCAAAATGTGTTCTACAACAGCCGATTTTGTTGGTTGGCCTGGTCTTGCCTATCACTGATGTTCTTTATTTATTACTAGCTGAGGTACCCGGCTTCGCTCAGAGAGTTGATGTGAGATAGTGTAGTAATTTTAATAAAATGATAAACATTAAAATGTGAGAGGTAATTTTTTTTTATTGAAATCATTTTCTAACTTTTCGAATACTTGTTTATGAACACCATTTATCATTTTGTTATCCGGGGTATATATGTACAAATTTTTATAATTTTTCTACTCGATAGTATAGACCGCGAGAGAAGCAGGAGTCTTTGGGGTTGATGCCGCAATGTTTTAAAGTTTGTCTTTGCGCTGTGTTAATTGTAAAACTATAGGATAATTTGATTGGAAATTGCAGTCTTTTCAGTAAAGATCAGAGTTATTCTGAGGATTAATACTATGTGTTTCGATTCTGGAGTTTCCCCCGGTCATGTAATGTAGAACTTCCTGTGGAGGTGCTTCCAGTGGTGGTGATCGAATTTTTCCATTCATGCAACAGAATCCTGGTGTTTCTCCACTGAATTTTTTCGCGTTGCAAATTGTTAGATGTTATCCATTTTTTCCGATTACGAAGTGGTTGTTTTTGTTATTTTGTTTTGTCGGGTCGTAGTGGAGTGCTTCATTTTTCAGGTTATACTGTTTACTTGTCCTCGTCCGCGCTTCTCGTAGGGTGATATTTTCATGGGTGGCTTGCGTCCGCAGTCTTCTATTATAAGATTGTGTCGCAATTCTTGATTCTTTAATTCGTTCATTTCGTTGTGCTTCTCACGGTGCTCATTCACATTCGCTGAGAACATAAACGTGCCTCGCGCTCTTCGACTGTTTCGTTGATTCGCTGTTCTTTTTGTTTCGTTCGTTGGCAACGTAAACGTGCCTCGCGCTCTTCGATTGTTTCGTTTTTTTTTCGCTGTTCTAGAGGTCGAAACTTCCACCCCCTTCTATCTTCAAAATCACGCCCTTGAGGTAAAAATCAGAAACCTTCTTCATGTATAAAGGTTGAAGGTTACCACGCCATTTAACCCCCTTGATCGTACCGGGACTCGTTTTTTAGTTTTAGCGGCACGCACATTGTACGCTTACTTTTATAATATATATTGATTTCGATATTATTTCGACCTGCCGAATTGTTTCCACTACGTACATCTTTCCACATTACCATAGAATTTTGTATACTCCCGGGCACAGTGGTCTTTGACAGAGCAGATTATTTCATATTTTATTTCTACTGGCTTTTTTTTCGTTGACAGTCAAATTGAGTCTTTTTGGCGTACAGATGACAAAAATTCTTCGGTTGTTCTGCCATGAGCGACGTTTAGACAATAGGCTCTGTTGTCTTCATCAGGCGAAAAAGGTCGAAGTTGACACTGCGACAGCAAGTCAAAATCGCCTGAATCCTTTAACGAACTACTTAGTTTCTCAGTCGTAACAGCCTTACCTAAGGACAGGACTGAACACGTGAAATGATTGCAGCAATAACGAGCATGATTCGTGAGATGCAATGTTGTGGATTCACATTCGGGAGGACGTGGGTTTGAATCCCTGTCCCGACCTTCGAGATTTCGGCTTTCCATGCTTTTTGTGAAATTACTGCATTCGGTGCTTAAGCCATCTGTGGGAGGGTGTGGGCTCGAATCCCCGTCCGGGCATCCAGATTTGAGTTTTCCATGACAGCATTACCTAAGGACAGGACTGAACACGTGAAATGACTACGGCAATAACGAGCATGGTGGGGTGAGATGCAATGTTGTCGCTTCACATTCGGGAGGACGTGGGTTGGAATCCCTGTCCGAACATCGAAATTTCGGCATTCCATGCTTTTTTTTGCGAAATTACTGCATTTGGTGCTTAAGCAATTTGACGGGAAAGTGAAAAGTCCAGGATTCTAATCCCGGTCTCAGCTGCGATTTTCAAAAGCCCTTAACCTGACATTCACATCTGACACAACTTGCGTTGTAATGTAGTTACACCAGAACACTTCCGTTGTTTGGCTTCCAGTTTAAACTGTAGGTTCTCTACACCCGGCTAAGTTCACGTAGGCTAGGATAGGTGCGGAATGCGCAGGCAATAAAAACCCTGGTCATAATGACCAGACTAGCCATTACTCCGTACTTCAGTTGAATATCGGGTTGGTTCCTTCAAAAGGCCATGTCTGAATTCCACCCCGTTCCCCTGCACCAGTCCTATCACGCATCGTGATCGGTAAAGATCTGACCTAGCATTTGGGAGGGTGCGCTTTCGAATCCCCGTCCAGGCATTCAGATTTGGGTTTTCCATGGTTTCCCCAAATAACGCGAGACGAATGCCGGGGATAATTTCATCATTTTTCCATGGCAGAATTCCTTCCCGTTCCTCGTCCACTGTCCTTTCCCCCGCCTCTAAAGGCGTAGAACCATAAAAAAGAATCGCATGTGCTTTTATCCAATTCAATATAACTTTATAGGCAGGTAGGTGATTTCACTGCAGGTCTATATATTCGTCCTCCTTTCAGAGGTACTTTTTTTCTTCCTGGTGGGTGGGTTTGTTAACGTTCGGGACTACCATGTGGGAGATGGAGGGTTCGATTCCCGGTCCGCATGTTAATTAGTATCTGTTGTAGTTTAGACATACAAATAGCCGTTTATCGCCAAGAGTCACTGTGGACACTCCGACAATGACAAAAATAAAAATAAAACGCGTTTAGTGGTGTTTGTTCCTGTAGCCAGGGATGGTAACGCGATGTATGTGGTGGGAGTTCTACAGGTTTATCTGCTCGAATACCTGTGTCAGTGATGTATACTCATAGACCCTCCTAAGTTACCACTTCCCATTCTTGTTGAGGGGTGACTGTAAAATTCTTGAAATACAGATATTTGCGCGGGTACAGCGAATGCGTGCCACAACTTCACAATAATTGTTTGTGCATTGAAATACGGAAAAAAAGTTTCTACTGTAATGGCAGTCTCTAGGTAAAGTGAAAAACGTGGCCATTTTTTTTATCAAAATTGCTAAGTTTTTCGCCTGGAACCATTTGAGGAGACCGAAACGCGTTTGTGAATAAAGTTGGTTGCACACGAGTCAAATGTCTCAATGGAGTTATTTGAGGAAACTATGGAAAAAACCGAAATTAGTTGTTTTTTTGCGTATTCCGCGAATTTCCTAAAATAGTAGTAATTTGTCACACACACAAAGTGAATACCGAAACCATGCCACTAGTTCACAATAATTGTTTTCAGATTCCTCATGCGGCGTCATCATAAATTGCATTGCTCCATACATACATACAAATATTGACAAGTTGACTAAGCCACTGGTGGATCGCATAACTCACTTGCACAGCCAGTCTGCTATAGGTAGTTGTAAATTTCACAACTTATACTACGACACTGAAGTTCTATCTTCTACCTGAATGTAAATGATGTATTTGGAGATGATTTTTTTTCCTCATATCAGGTTTTTTTTTCGATGATGTCATGGCTGTTCTTATATCTCTGTGTGACTGAATTACATCTGGTGCATAGGCCTGATATAGACTGAATGTGACTGTGATTCGGTATGATATGCTGGGTCCACATATCAACATCGGTTCTGCTGGTTTGAACGGTTTCATAATGTTTGCTTGCACCTACAGAAATTCGGCCTACGAGATAAATATATAAAATTCTTTAACTCTACGAATCCCTACAGGTTAAAAGAGTATGGTAGGTTTAAAATGCGCTTTAAATAGTTGCATAAAACGGAGTAGAGAAGTATCTCGTTGACCTTTCTACACTGAGGCTATACTGATTTCATTATGAATTCCCCATTCCTCAGTTTAGATACCCAAAATTACAAGAATTATAACCCTGGATACTACATGGATGTGAAAAGTGTGAATAATACACTCATAGAAAATTATTCACTTTGTTTTATTTTATCCACCTTCCATTAATAAATTCCTTTTTTCGAGTTATTTGTTAATGAGTTCGTGTGGTGGTATGATACTTCATTACTTGCACACTAGCCTTAATACCGAAACGTAATAGACCTTGACACTCGAAAAGACATAAATTTGTTGAATATAAGTACGTATGCGACACTTTTCTATGATTTTCATTAAAAAAGTATACACAATGTATAAAATCATGAAAAATAGCCATATATAACAAAAAATCGGTAAAAAAAATGTTAATTTCCTCATTGAATGAAGTCACTGGTCAACATAACAATTACACCTGCATGTATCACAATACTATTCATATATAACTTTGGTGGATTAAGATCGTGAAAACAGGTAAAACTTCACCCCAATTATGTAATTTCACTATACGAAAAATGTCATCGGTTTACATGGTTAGAAGTTGTGCATCATACCATACAATGTGTATTGAATGCCTCCACCAAAATAGAAAAACCCACGGCATGATGCGGTGTATCATCATAAATGAAACTCATTCTGTTCACGGTCCCTATATGACATCGGACAACTCGAGTAGTACATCAGATATACCTGTCGAAAGTCACACTAAAGTATTTGAAGCTGAACTAAGCAAATCATGCTGAAGATGACGATATCACAAGTTTCATTAACTACAGAAATGTATATCATTTGGGCAAAAAAGACGGAAAGTGTATGTTTCTGCTGTCATGACAATCTCCAGATTAACCCGCAGAACTCCCACCACACGCACACACACACACACACACACACACACACACACACACACACATCACCTTACCATCATGAAGGTGTGTAAAGTATAATATACATCAGATATACCTGTCGAAAGTCACACTAAAGTATTTGAAGCTGAACTAAGCAAATCATGCTGAAGATGCCGATATCACAAGTTTCATTAACTACAGAAATGTATATCATTTGGGCAAAAAGACGGAAAGTGTATGTTTCTGCTGTCATGACAATCTCCAGATTAACCCGCAGAACTCCCACCACACACACACACACACACACACACACACACACACACACACACACACACACACACATCACCTTACCATCATGAAGGTGTGTAAAGTATAATACCAATAGATGCTTGCGTCATACAGCCCAAATATTATCGATGAAAGGTGTTGACAGTGTGTGTGTACAAACGCCGAAATCACCATAACAACTACAACCATCAGTAGGAAGGGAGAATTTATGTTAAGTCAGGTTAATACAGAATGTTAAAGTGTTTGTTATAGTTGGTTAGAGTAAATTCAGTTTAGGTTATTTCAACTCACATTCACATGGTGTCACTGATGCATGGCAATCCAAAAGTGTTTGCTGAGGTGGCTTGGGCCCCACAGTAAGCGGCTGCTGCGTAGAAAAAATACAAACGCGTTGTATCCGGATAACCGGCGCGCAAAATACCGATCTTCTTAGGTCGTGCAAAATACCGGTCTCTTAGGCCGCGGTGGGGCCCAAGCCGCCTCAGCAAACACTTTTGGATTGCCATGCATCAGTGACACCATGTGAATGTGAGTTGAAATAACCTAAACTGAATTTCAATGCACAAACAATTATTGTGAAGTTGTGGCACGCATTCGCTGTACCCGCGCAAATATCTGTATTTCAAGAACAAGAATGGGAAGTGGTAACTTAGGAGGGTCTATGAGTATACATCACTGACACAGGTATTCGAGCAGATAAACCTGTAGAACTCCCACACATACATCGCGTTACCATCCCTGGCTACAGGAACAAACACCACTAAACGCGTTTTATTTTTATTTTTGTCATTGTCGGAGTGTCCACAGTGACTCTTGGCGATAAACGGCTATTTGTATGTCTAAACTACAACAGATACTAATTAACATGCGGACCGGGAATCGAACCCTCCATCCCCACATGGTAGTCCCGAACGTTAACAAAACCCACCCACCAGGAAGAAAAAAAGTACCTCTGAAAGGAGGACGAATATATAGACCTGCAGTGAAATCACCTACCTGCCTATAAAGTTATATGAATTGGATAAAAGCACATGCGATTCTTTTTTATTGGTTCTACGCCTTTAGAGGCGGGGGAAAGGACAGTGGACGAGGAACGGGAAGGAATTCTGCCATGGAAAAATGATGAAATTATCCCCGGCATTCGTCTCGCGTTATTTGGGGAAACCATGGAAAACCCAAATCTGAATGCCTGGACGGGGATTCGAAAGCGCACCCTCCCAAATGCTAGGTCAGATCTTTACCGATCACGATGCGTGATAGGACTGGTGCAGGGGAACGGGTGGAATTCAGACATGGCCTTTTGAAGGAACCAACCCGATATTCAACTGAAGTACGGAGTAATGGCTAGTCTGGTCATTATGACCAGGGTTTTATTGCCTGCGCATTCCGCACCTATCCTAGCCTACGTGAACTTAGCCGGGTGTAGAGAACCTACAGTTTAAACTGGAAGCCAAACAACGGAAGTGTTCTGTTGTAACTACATTACAACGCAAGTTGTGTCAGATGTGAATGTCAGGTTAAGGGCTTTTGAAAATCGCAGCTGAGACCGGGATTAGAATCCTGGACTTTTCACTTTCCCGTCAAATTGCTTAAGCACCAAATGCAGTAATTTCGCAAAAAAAAGCATGGAATGCCGAAATTTCGATGTTCGGACAGGGATTCCAACCCACGTCCTCCCGAATGTGAAGCGACAACATTGCATCTCACCCACCATGCTCGTTATTGCCGTAGTCATTTCAGTGTCAGTCCTGTCCTTAGGTAATGCTGTCATGGAAAACTCAAATCTGGATGCCCGGACGGGGATTCGAGCCCACACCCTCCCACAGATGGCTTAAGCACCGAATGCAGTAATTTCACAAAAAGCATGGAAAGCCGAAATCTCGAAGGTCGGGACAGGGATTCAAACCCACGTCCTCCCGAATGTGAATCCACAACATTGCATCTCACGAATCATGCTCGTTATTGCTGCAATCATTTCACGTGTTCAGTCCTGTCCTTAGGTAAGGCTGTTACGACTGAGAAACTAAGTAGTTCGTTAAAGGATTCAGGCGATTTTGACTTGCTGTCGCAGTGTCACTTCGACCTTTTCGCCTGATGAAGACAACAGAGCCTATTGTCTAAACGTCGCTCATGGCAGAAACAACGAAGAATTTTTGTCATCTGTACGCCAAAAAGACTCAATTTGACTGTCAACGAAAAAAAAAAAAAAAAAAAAGCCAGTAGAATAAAATATGAAATAATCTGCTCTGTCAAAGACCCTGTGCCCGGGAGTATACAAAATTCTATGGTAATGTGGAAAGATGTACGTAGTGGAAACAATTCGGCAGGTCGAAATAATATCGAAATCAATATATTATAAAGTAGCGTACAATGTGCGTGCCGCTAAAACTAAAAACGAGTCCCGGT
>JARYHS010004205.1:0-25232 GCA_031002005.1 Vandiemenella viatica
CAATTAATGGATTGCTGTATGAGCTATCGCTCCGTTCAATTATTCCCCAACGTAACATCTTGTTTATCTCTTGTTCAACTGCCTTCTTCTTAGCCAAAGGTACTGGATACAGCTTCACGAAAAAACGGTACATGCTGTTTTATTTTCAATTTACATATAAAATTCTTCACTAAACCCGGTCGATCGGAAAAAATATCTTTATATCTTTCCAATATTTCCCGTAAGCATTCTTTTTGTTCCCACGAGATGTTTTCCAATTCACTTATTTTTCTTCTTAAAGAATTTTCACATGACCAGTCAACATTTTGTTCAGCCGTTTCAGCATCATACAAACTGTCCTATTGTGTACCAATCTGGCACACCATCTGCAGCTTCAAATTTCCTAACACTTCTGAACCACTCACTACTTCCTTCCAAAATGTCATTACGCGTTCCTTTCCATTCTTCAAAATTGTAATTTCACCTTTTCCACAGTCAATTTGCACCTGGTATTTTATCAATAAATCCATACCGATTATGCAATTTAAGTTTAAGCTCGGTATTACAATACAGCGGTGCTCTATCTGCACTCTATCCATTTCTAATTCCATCCAAATTTGCGTTTTTAGTCTCTTGCTTAGTTTCCCGGTTGCCCCCATGATCTGAATGTGGTTTACCGGCATTTCTGTCACCTTATATCTTGCTATACTGTAATGTTTTCATACAACATGTGTGATATCACCGTCAGGTCGCTTCCAGAGTCTAGTAGCACTTGGCATTCTATTCCAATTATCTTCACATCAACTAATGGCTGTCTTATTTTATCTTCTAAAACGTCATGCATTTATTCCCTTAACAAATCTTTCGCAAATTTCTTCATGCGACCATTTTTCTCTTTGCAACTCTGGCGAAAATTCCCTCTTTAAATTGTTTACATTATTCTGCTGTTGGCCATCTTCTGTTGTACGCTGTACCAACAATTTCTTGCATCTTTCCCTATGGCTGAAATCAGAACAAGTTGTGACTTCGTTATTTTGCTGCGCTCATGCGTTCGTACTGTATGGACTACCTTTTGTTGCATTCTCAGGCACTATTCTCTGAGACACACCTGGATTTACTTCTTCGTCGACACTCTTTAAAAAAAATATTCTCACTTTATTTCCTTTATTTTCATTGGATTCACTATTGAACCAATTTTCTTGAATTATATCTTCGTCCTCTTCATCGTCACTACTCGACGTACCGTCATTATCAATGCTTAGAGGTAATTCATTTCTTTCGCTGCACAAATTTCCTTCTATGAACACATCTTCTTCCCACTTCTTTAACTCCGTCGCTCTCCTTACTCCATATTCAGCACCACCATCTTCGCCATTATCATCATGTACACTGATTCTGGCCAACTCCAATATATACTCGTTTTCCCATTTGCTTTCGCTGTCCACTTACATGGTCCCACAGTTGTTGTTAATCATCTATGCAAACATTCCCACCACTTTAGATATTCTTCTTTGCTAGATTGCTTGCTCCGGTAGTCATTGTAATCATGTACCACTTTTTTATCAGACATATTGGATGGTCCTGCAACCAATGTATCCACCACTGATAGGACCTTTGCAGTTGCGGACTTAAGTTTTCCGCTCATTTTTCCTCGTTAGGTTGCCTGTTACCTTTCATTTTCATGTACATAGTTTGTTTGAATTGCGGTCGCTGATTTCCCCGTCCATTTGATACATAACCATGCCCATTGCCATTGTTAGCGTTGCCTTCAAATTGTCGCATATCGCTTCTGTCTTGCCGATTCACCTGTCCTTCTCCTCTTCCATACACATTATCTCCTCTGTTTTGCCAATTATTTGATTTACCATCAAGATGTCTGTCCCTGTATTTTTTATTCTCATAGCCGTTTTCTCGGTGACCTTCCACATTGTATTCATACATTTTGTTACACCGATCTACCCGCTCAAGTACGTCTAAGAACTCATGAATCCTATCCCACTGGTTAACAACTAGTTTATCTTGCACTTGTCTCGGGAGTTTCTGCAATAATATTTCGATCTGCTCAACTTCTCCTACTGGTTGATCCAAATAAAGCAATTCCTTTCGATTTGCTTCGCAAAAATCTCACATCTTCCCGTTGCGTCTGCCAAAACGACGACAATTGTAAAAATTACTTTTCACTTTCCTCTGCGTTTGTGCAGACCAAAACTTTTCGCAAAATCTTCTCAAGATGTCATCGTAATCATTGCACTCTTCAGCTACTTCACAGCTCCAGGAAAAAGCTTTGTCCTTCATTTTACCTCTGACATAGCGAATCTTCTCTATATCTGACAATTCTAATGGTAATTCTTTATCATAGATCTTTACAAAATCTGCAGGGTGAATATTTCCGTTAAGTTTAAAAACTGTATCAGGTAACATCGGCGAATTATATGTATTCACCGTTCCGGTAACAATCACACTAGGTTGGCGTTCAACCTTTTCCAATCTTTCGTCTACCTGATAGAATCTAGAACCAATCTGTTCAATTTCAATTTCAACTTCACCTATCTTTTGTCCTACTCCTTAATCAATCTGTGTTTTTTTTTTTTTTTTTTTTTTTTTTTTTTTTAATTGAATGATACTGCCTGCAGTTGGTTGCTTCACCAAAATTATTCTTCCCGACATTCTTTTTTGACTTTCAAGCATGACTTCTCTGATGTTTCCGATAATGGCATTTTGTCTTTCATTATTATCTGCTATACATTTATCCATTATCCCGGCTATATATTGTCTAACCTCTTCTTGGAAATGTTCTAATTCAGTCCACGTCTCTTGTTTCCAATTTTCTTGAATTTTCTTCATCTCATCCCTCATAACCTGGAAACTTTCTTCATTCTTCTTTTGATTTAACACAATTTCTGTTTTCAATTCCTGAATTGCTCCTTCCTGAATTTTTATAATTTTTGTTTCCATTCTTTGAATTATTTTTTCTTGATTTGATACAAGTTCTGTTTTCATTTCTTGAATTTCGATTTTTCTTTCTATGGCTTGATTTAATATCATTTCATGGAGTTGCTTGAAACATTACATTAACTGTTGGGGATCTACACTCCTTTCTCGAGCATCAAAAAAAAAAAAAAAAAAAAGAGCATCATTTACATAATTATCTTGCCCATCGTCGCTGTCCCTATCATTTTACCCAATACAACCATCATTACTATTAATATTACTGCTTTCAAAATACTCTGCACCCCTTTTACCTCAGCATTAATATTTGGACTGCTAGGCAAGTCCACTTGAACAGAATTACTATTACCACTTCAGATTCTAAATGCATCTTTATTATCAAAACTAACAATTCCCGAACTACCCATCTGCTGTTCTGAAGTATTATTTTGGTCCTCACACAAATCAATTTGCGCATTCTCTCTAACCAATTTAAAGTAACCGTTTTCCATCTTTGACACAAATTAAAATAATTTAGAAACAATAACATATTTTATCACGCAGAATAAAAAAAAAACGCTTGTATTCAACAATGACTGCTCTCAAATTTATACAGCACAACAACAATGGTTCAACGCCGTATTGCAACGCTGACAATATTGTGCACAGACTTGAATACTAGAATACAAAATCACTTACAAAATTTCGTAGTATCTATAATGCATACAGAAATACATCCAAAGAGAAACTGGAATCTGTACTTTCCAATCTGCGCCAATCTGCTCCACGTTGTCTCTCTTTGTACCATCACCGCTGCTCCGATGATATCATTACTGGTTCTTCAGAAAATTCCTTGATGAATCGATCTTGGCAGTAGTCGTCAAATGCAACACCCCTTTTTAAAGTATTAATACTTACTTCTGGCAGTTTGACCCATATGCAACACTTCTCAAACTGTATACGTAAACCTTTTGGTGTGCCGACCGATATTTTTTAATGCTTAATTTGCATTATGGGAGGTCAGCCCCATTTATGAAATAATTAGGCCCTTCTCTTCAAAATTACTTTAAAATCAAATAATAACACTTTATTATTCTTAACGCATTGATTTAATTTCGTCAAAATTAAACTACACAACCAAATTCACAGCTAACTTCTTAACTATCCCCAGAGATTCTAGTCTATATCTTGTTGAATACAATGATGTTATTTTATATTTACCAATGTATTACACAAACTACTGTCTGTGGAAGCCAGTTACAATTAAATATTTACATCTTTTTTACAAATTATTTATCATTATGAAATTAACACACACAAAAAAATCAATTAGGAATTATAATTAACTACGGTATCTGCACCGTGTATAACAGATATGTTATACAGTTCAATGTCCTTCGTGTTTTCATTCACCACTCCAGCCATATTTCGGGTTACTAGAACACTCGTAAAATTTTGCTCTAGTGAAACATCCTCTAAATTATATTTATGCAATGATTCTTTGCACTTCAGATTGATACTTCCACATACAATGTTTTTTTCATAATTTCTAGAGAACAATATTACATTATTCATTTCATTGGTATTTGGTACAACCTTATTATACTCTCTCTTGACATTAACAGAGCTGATCATGCATGTTTTAATTCACTATTATCTAATAGCATTCCTCCATACTGACTTACATGAATGATTTTTTCCCATAATGTATTCATAACTATTTCTAAGTCCTTAACATTAAATCTTTTCTTTCTCATAACCCAAGTTTACTGAGTAATTGTGGAAATACAGTATGCAATAATTCCTAAGAAATATTTGGCAATTCTGTGATCTCTCATCTTTAAATGCTTATAACTTTGCTCTACATATTCTTATACCAATGATGACTTTTCATTTCCTTTTTCACTACTTCCTTATGATTTAAATGTAAATTTACTCTTTATAATCACTCAATAGTATATTAACACAATCTTAGTTTCTCGATGTCGGTGACTGCTATTACGTAAATGCACCAAGACTGGTTTACTGATTAACTAAGTTTCTTTTCCTCCCAACATTGTTCATCTGAGACCACCTTCTTCCCTAACTTGTTAATACCTTATATACAACAATTGTACACATATATGGCTTCATTTCTTTTAACACTATTAGGTCAGTGATATTCCAAACTAACAGTTAAAGTCTAACTTATTCTCATCATTTGTTGTTCAGACTTTCATATGTTTGCAATGCATCTCTCACGTCTACTACACAAAGTACTATTCATTTTACTCATTTATTTTAAATGAGTAAATTAAATTCGTTTACTACTGACCCTGGTGCTTATTCTATGTAAATGGGCAGTTACGCTGAATGATAATAATATTGGATATGTATATAAGTTAATTACATTCCTCACACTACTGCATTTTGTATCTATGATTTTCTTTTTAACTCATCTTCCTCTCCTTTATTATAAGGGACATTTGATCTGATCCACCCAATTAGTACTTACAATTTTTCTTCCCCTAAGACTTCTTAACTAATTTAACTTTATATTCCAAATACATATGCTGTTATGCACCTTCACTGCACCACAATTATTCTACTTGCTCAACTTCGGACATCATACCTCATCAGTGACACACTTATTGATTAGCTGATGTCTGGAACGCCCACTGAATGCCAACGAGCTCTCCACCGTTCAATACTATGCATATAAACTCTCATGTTTATCCACTCCGCTTTCGTATTGCATAACCATTCCTGGTTCATGTCTTTATCAATTATGGAGTCTCTTGACTTGCCCTTTCCTTCAACCTTACCTGGTTCTTCATGACACATTCTCCCTGCAGGCTTAACAGAATGGAGTTCTTTGACCCCCCTACTTTTATTTTATAATCTCTCTGGTTCTTCGTACATTACCTAGTACGGGATAACATTACGTAGTTCCTTGCCTCCCTAATACTCCTCTTATAGTAGACTTCGCACCTACATCCCCATAATCTTCTTAACACCCTTTGCCTAGTGGTTTTCTCTTACCTCCCCTCCATTATCCGATACTGTGTTCTTCTGCAATACCTTACCCTCCATTTACTTGTGATGACCTCCAATCATCTCGTGCTAATTAACTAGTAACACCCACTCTGTTACTATTACTTGGATTTACAAAATCACTATCTCTTCTGCACTTCACTATATGTGTTGACCAAAATGTTCCAACTCTAATTTAGTGCGTTTCCCTACCGGGAACTAATGTGGAATACCCTAGTGCCTGTTGCCCTCCATAATTCTAATGCCAACCTTTAATTCCCGACTACCCTCCAAATCATTCTACCCATTACATCTTATATAACATATTCTTCCCTTACTATAATATTGCTTCACTCACTCTACCTTTCACCTTTAACAACATTGCTTTGGCAGTATTGGGACAATTGAGTACACTGACGCCTTGCTAACATTGGTGACACCTAATCACCTTTTACAATTTTCAGGCAACCCTCATCTAATATCACCTTTCCTGAAAACATCATCTAACCCTTTAATTCTCACCTCTACCGGTCGCCTGCATTCTATTCCAATTTTCTCCCTTCCTTAGTGTCTTTATTTAAACCCTTTAGGTTTATTTTTAACACTGCAAACACCTTCATTAATTTTCAGGAGGCATTTACTTGTTTTCCTTGTATCATGGAACTCATTTTTAGATTCCTTCTTATCTTCTATCTACATCTTTTATCACCAAGTCATTCACTCGTTCTACCTCATAGAAATGTTACCTGTAGAATTTTTCTCATATAATTAATTAGAAGCCTGTTCTCTGTTAAACATTACGATCTTACTGCCGCTTTCTATAACATATTTTAGTTTATTTTATTGCCCTGTACTTACATAGTTCCATGTTAAACTCCTTTTTACTTTATTGATCATACATTTAATATACATGCACTCTCTCATAATTCCTTTACACTCACATTTTTGTGATCTCTTAATTCATTGTTTCCTCTTATTTTGAAGTTTCCTTTATAACATGGTTTTTAAGTGATTTGATTCTTATATATTCCAGTATAAAACTTAATCAAGTAACTAGTGAGTGATAACCTTTAGCTGTACACTCTTACAGCAATATTTACAAACATGTGATACTTTTCATTTCTACAATTTGCAATTTCTTAATTTAACTGTCCATTACAATTCTGTACTTTCGTCTCTTGGGAATTTCTCTATATTAAATCTTCTAAGATTAGCTCTAAAATTCACGCGTTCATTTGTATTACATTGCAACCAAAAGTCTTTCTGTAACTTCCATTATAATTTTATTTATAGTACGATCAGGTGTTCATTTCTTATGATTAACTTAAATTCTGGTTTTCATTTGAGTTTCACCTTCAATATCTCTGATTTTTTGTTCTGCCCTGATGTGTTGTTTATAATACTGAATCACTTATATTATTACATCATTTCAAGAGGAAAATGTCACTGGCTACTGCTAGCATGCTTTAATTTTCCATGGTCCCCTTACTTGTGCAATAATCATTCTAACCACCGTTTGCATCAATTTTTGTGTACTTCCTTTTAATCACTAATATGAACATTATTTTATAAAGACTGCTGTTCCTAACTATTCTTCTTTAACTATTATAATGTTAATAGTTACTGCTCTACTGATTTTAATTGTTGTTAATTTGTTTTAAACTTTTAATAAACTGCTGAAATTGGGTTCAGTAATCAAATAATTACTACGTCTTAACGTATTATATTCGTTTGAGCATTCATTGTACTTGTAACCTATACCATCATGAAATATTTTGTTCCAGTTAACATCGCTTTTCTTTCAGCTATTCATTCAGGATTACAGAATACATTCATTTTCTCTTTCAAAAGTTTTACTATAATTATACTTGTAAGGCACTGAAATCGGTTTACTTAAGATGCGTGGTTTAATCAAAAGATTTAAACAATTTAAGGTATTCAATTTCTTACTGGCAATTTTGACAAAACTGTCTTTTCACATTCATTCCTGCTCCTCAAACAGTTAAAAAAGTATACATTTTCACTTCAGTATTTAATTTAATAAAATTTCCTTTATGATTGTAGCATTTTCCTGAAATGCTTTTACGAGATTTCCTTATAATCGTATATTTATAACTTATAATTCTGGCAGTTGAAGGTAGACTCTTGATTTCACATACATCTTTTCCATGGAATTACACTTTACTCAATAGCATCTTTAAAAACTTAATGCTGCCACTTTCCTTTGTGACTTAAATTCTGAAAATATAAGGGCATGAACAATTTCTTGATTTAAATAATAGGGCTTCTTCAAGACATTGCTATTTGGATCTTGCATTATTGCATGTTGATTGTGCAAGTTACTTCCGTCTTGTGGTGTTCTTAAGCTTGCTGACCAAACTGCTTGCTTGACGATTTCCACTGATGCAGCGATGGCTAGTGCGAATGACCTGCTTGCTGACTGTTGTGTTGTGCGCTCAGCCACCTCTGATTGGCTGCTGGCATAACTGGACCATCTCCCCAAATGGCATCTTCTGTGGGATACTGGATAGTGGATGTGAATTAACTATTCCCATTTACTCTTTTCTAATAACTACACCCAAGCTGAGTTGTCTGTTCAACATAGGGCTGGTGAAGGACAGAAATCCTCAACTGATGTAATGAACCTAGATAGGACGAAATATTCACTGGTCTTACGAGCCATTTGCACGCCCTCGTGAAACTGCACCCCGCATCCTGATAGCCAAAAATGCTCCCTTCTTATAGTGACCTTGTAGCATAGCCATATGATAGAGGCTGCTTCCAAAGTCGGTGGCCCGGGAGATCGAAAACCAGCTGTGCTATTTGAAATACAGCCGAGTTGATGTTAAATTTCCCGCCGGTCCGTGGGAGTACCGTGGAAGACCCCGGAGTGCATGCCGGCTACCGGAAGACAATTAAAAACGCCCGCGAACCCAACTTGTGGTACCGGCTAGTCTTCCTGGGGCAGCCGAGCTCATCAGGCACACCACCCATGTGCGAGTTTTTCCCGAACTCTCTTTTTTAATGTTGAACTCTAGTTGTGAAAATGCGAGTGTAATTTATAAAGTATTGCTAATGTGAACCGTTTTTAACTGAGGATTCTGCAATCTTCGGGTACATATATATATCTAGAAGTCCGATGTAATATATGTTCACGACTGGTGTGGGTTAAGATATGAACACAATTAAACTTGGAATTTAATTTTGTTATTCTTTTTTTATGTGATTCTTAATAAGCTGAATCACTGGCGACCGCGTCAGCAGAATTTGCTGTTTCAAACATTTTCGTAAATGTATAAATCCCACCATCCGCGAGCATTAGTGTGCTTTTCTAAGAGAAGAAATGCAACAACCTTGTCAACTGATCGAAAAGAGCAGACAGAGTAATCTTCTACTGGAGCCATAAGGGTTGAGCATAGAAGTGGACCATGGTTCTAATGTGATATTTGTCATAGATCCCTACTACAACACCTGACTTGTTATATGGCTCAGAACATTCAGATATTATTATCGGAATGCCTGAGAAGGCTAGGATAAATTATAGTAAATGGCAATTACATATTTACACATTTATTTTCATGAAAATTGACTGATGGCTTACGTGAATATTTACCTTGTTTAATAGGCTTTGTAACAAAATCATCATGAGTTTAACTGCATCACTAGGACTAGGCAAGCATGTAACTCATGGGTGCCTGACAGCCCAAATTATATGGAATATTGAAAATATCTCTACAAGTCTATGCCCACAAGTTTGACCATCCAACTATCCACTTCCTGCTATCACAGTAGAGCCCAACTTTGTATCAGACAGCTGGCATCATCTTCTCATCTGTGACCACTGCCCAGCAGCAGATTTCAAGAGAGGAATAGACAGACCACCCCCAGTTTAAATAGATTCTTCCCCTTCCTATTACCACTGTGTGTAGAGGGCAATATTCCTTGCTAACCTCCTGTGTTAAATCATTTTACCAGCTTGCAGTAATGACTGGCACTTGGCAACTGGCCACTTACAACTTGGTGATAGATGTGCTACTTCTCCAGGTCATAGCATTCTGCTATTGCTTAACTATTTCATGCTTGCCCACGCTAAATACTAATTTGATAAATACGAGGGTTTTTGGCTAGTGATCGACGTCAAACACTACATGTCCCCCCTTTGCCACATCCGAATCCCACTCTGGATGTGTATTGTAAACGTAGTTTACAAAATTACAAAAAAATAATTACAGGTTTTGCTTAAAACTAATGAAAATTTCTTTTTCTTCGTGTTATTGAGGTGTTAGTTTGTTTTCAAAGACAATTATTAGAATTAATCTGTGTTATTTTGTTTTGATTTGGACTGGATTGAATTATAGTGGTGGTGCCGATCTTGCCGACACTTGTTTGGCATGAATCAGGGGATACAGGCATCCCCGTGAGCTGTGACTATGATTTGCTTAGGTAGCAATTGACATGAAGTCGTGACTGTCACGTCAGCTTGCTGTGGTGTAAGGACAGTTCCAACACCCTTTGTTCTAAAAAGTATTAATACTTACTTCTGGCAGTTTGACCCATGTGCAACACTTCTCAAACTGTATACGTAAAGCTTTTGGTGTGCCGACCGATATTTTTTGAATGCTTAATTTGCATTATGGAATGTCAGCCCCATTTATGAAATAATTAGGCCCTTCTCTTCAAAATTACTTTAAAATCAAATAATAAAACTTTATTATTCTTAACGCCTTGATTTAATTTCGTCAAAATTAAACTACACAACCAAATTCACAGCTAACTTCTTAACTATCCCCAGATATTCTAGTCTATATCTTGTTGAATGCAACGATGTTATTCTATATTTACCAAAGTATTATACAAACTACTGTCTGTGGAAGCCAGTTACAAATATTTACATTTTTTCTTTTTTACAAATTATTTATCATTATGAAATTAACACACACAAACAAAAATTAGGAATTATTATTAACTACGGTTCTGCATAGTGTATAACAGATATGTTATAATTGCCTCCACATCGAGGCACAACTAAATGATGGCACACATTTATTTGCCGAGATGTTCTTTAGTTTTCAAATCACTGTCTCTATCAGTCCACTTACTTCTTCCACTCACAACTTACATCTCAATGTCACTGAATCAGTGTCTCATATTTACACAATGAAATTAACATATTTAGAAACAAATACACCAATCCAGCATAATATCTTTATCAGTCCTTCCTTGTTTGTAATTACAATTATGTCTCACACAACTCTAGTGACAATCACTATTTGCAATTACTACCTGTCACAATCTTTTGATCTTCCTTTAGGCGAGACTTATACAATTTCAAATCTACAACATTTCTCAATCCTAATCTTATATTTGACCTAGGATATGCAAGTTCATGTGCGCTAATATTTGGTTTAGAAATGACCCTTAAGGTCCGTGATATATTTTGAAAAATTTATTTCGGAATTTATTTCTCTGGATTTTTTTTTTTTTTTTCATTCTCACCAGAACTAAATCTTCTATCTCAAACTCGGTCAGTTTTACCCATTTGTCATACCGCATTTTCCTATCTTCAGCTTTCTTCTTCATTATACTTTTAACTTTAGTCATAAATTCTTCCCTATCGACGTCTTTCTCCGGGGGAAATTTCATATGTTCATTTATCAGATTAGGAGGATCTTCGTTGAACATTATGTGATGCGCGGCGTATCCCGTACTTTTATGAGGAATACTGTTAATTACGTTTTCACAATAATTTATATATTCAATCCATCTAGTATGTCTTGTACTGCAATACGTCCTGAAAAAATCGGCCCAACTCTCTCATTACTCGTTCTGCTGGATTTGAGGCCGGATGGTAAGCAGTAATTTTGATGTGTCGAATGTTATTATTGTTCATGCATGTGGCCCATCTATTCGACATGAATTCAGACAACAATGCCCTTTGATGGCTCACTATCTCTAAATAGTCCTTCTCTAACTTATTCA
Organism: Vandiemenella viatica; assembly: GCA_031002005.1. Taxonomy (NCBI): domain Eukaryota; kingdom Metazoa; phylum Arthropoda; class Insecta; order Orthoptera; family Morabidae; genus Vandiemenella; species Vandiemenella viatica. The sequence goes on from JARYHS010004205.1 coordinate 11,899, forward strand.
CTAATGCCCTTCCTGTGGCTTTTCTGATGGCATACAATTTTATGAATTTTGAAAATACATCTAACAGCACAAAAATGTACATAAAACTGCCTCTTGATTTGGCAATGGCCTGTACAAATTGACCGCTACTAAATCTAATATTCGATCAGGTAATATATTTTGATTAAATTCTTTGATGCTACTGCCGATACTTTGGTGCGTTGACACACATCACAGCTAACTAATCTCTTAGCTACTTGTTTGCGCATATTATTGAAAACTATTACTTCAGCCAGCTTCCGATAACGCTTCTCGGATCCGTAATGCCCAGGCTGAAATGTGTATAGTCGATTATCTCATTTATATACTGGCTCGGCCAACACACTTTCCAGTCATCGGAGGTCTCCTCCCTCTGGCGAACATATAACACCTTCATATATATATTTCCTAAATTATCGTTACTTTTTCTTCCCAAATTTTGCTTCACTAGCCTCAAACATTCATCTTCGTTTTGTTTCCTATGCATATTTTTGCAGATTTCTTTAACATTCTTTTCTAATGGAACTCCTTTCATATAATATATTTTACATATTCTCTCCAAACTTTCAATTTCTACAATTTTACCCTATCTGATGGGCAAACGTAACAAAGCATCCACTACATAGTTGTCGGCGCCTTTAATGTAATATATTTCATAATCGAATTATTGCAAGAACAACGCCCATTTGGTCAGCCGTCCATGCAATAGCTTGCACTCTTGCAGAGAGGTCAATGCCTTATGGTCTGTGTAAATAATAGTCTTGTGCCCCTACTGCTAATACTTGAACTTTTGAAATCCCCATACTATACTTAGGGCTTCATTTTCGGAAATTCCATATGACCTCTCATATTGTCCTCAACAGCCTACTTCCGAAGGCTACAGATTTTCCTTTCTTCTTCCCCTTCAACATGTTCGATTTGAAATATATGTACTCCTAAGCCATAGTCCGAACTGTCCGCCTCCATACAAAAAGGCAATTTCAACTTCAGGTGGTGCAATATTTTACTGTTGGCTAATTCTTGTTTTAGTTTTTCAAATGCCAACTGGCATTCCGAAGACCATATCCAAGTTACATTCTTCTTCCTTAATGCAATCAAGTGCGGATTATTAAATGATTGATCCGCAACAAACTTTTGATAAAACCTACATAGGCCAAAGAAATATTTCAACTGTTTTCTATTTCGTGGTATAGGAAAATCTGCAATAGCCTTTTTAATTTCTCCTGATCCAGTTCAATTCCCTCGGCCGTTACTTTATGTCCTAAAAATTTTATTTCTTTCTTCACCAGCTCACATTTTGATAACTTTAGCGTCATGCCCCCTCTTTTAGAACTTCTTCAACGGTCTCACAATGTTCTTCCCAATTTTTTTGAACTGATAAAAATGTCATCCACATAAATCGATAATTTACCTAGCAGCATTTCTTCAAGAACTAAGTCCAGGGCATGTATAAATACCAAAACAGAAATATTTAATCCATAAGGAACGACACAATATTGATAAGATTTTCCTCTATGTAAAAACGCAGTATATTTTCTGGACTCTTCTGCCAATGGAACCTGCCAATTGCCAGCGGTTAAATCTAGGCTTATCATGTACTTCACACCATGAAACTTTTGCAGCATTTCTTCTAAATTTTTCCGGTCTATCGGTTTCCTTCGCCATGATTTTATTTAAGGTACTTGCGTCCAAAACGAGTCTTACAGAACCATCTTTCTTACCAACAACAATTAATGGATTGCTGTATGAGCTATCGCTCCGTTCAATTATTCCCCAACGTAACATCTTGTTTATCTCTTGTTCAACTGCCTTCTTCTTAGCCAAAGGTACTGGATACAGCTTCACGAAAAACGGTACATGCTGTTTTATTTTCAGTTTACATATAAAATTCTTCACTAAACCCGGTCGATCGGAAAAAATATCTTTATATCTTTCCAATATTTCCCGTAAGCATTCTTTTTGTTCCCACGAGATGTTTTCCAATTCACTTATTTTTCTTCTTAAAGAATTTTCACATGACCAGTCACCATTTTGTTCAGCCGTTTCAGCATCATACAAACTGTCCTATTGTGTACCAATCTGGCACACCATCTGCAGCTTCAAATTTCCTAACACTTCTGAACCACTCACTACTTCCTTCCAAAATGTCATTACGCGTTCCTTTCCATTCTTCAAATTGTAATTTCACCTTTTCCACAGTCAATTTGCACCTGGTATTTTATCAATAAATCCATACCGATTATGCAATTTAAGTTTAAGCTCGGTATTACAATACAGCGGTGCTCTATCTGCACTCTATCCATTTCTAATTCCATCCAAATTTGCGTTTTATGTCTCTTGCTTAGTTTCCCGGTTGCCCCCATGATCTGAATGTGGTTTACCGGCATTTCTGTCACCTTATATCTTGCTATACTATAATGTTTTCATACAACATGTGTGATATCACCGTCAGGTCGCTTCCAGAGTCTAGTAGCACTTGGCATTCTATTCCAATTATCTTCACATCAACTAATGGCTGTCTTATTTTATCTTCTAAAACGTCATGCATTTATTCCCTTAACAAATCTTTCGCAATTTCTTCATGCGACCATTTTTCTCTTTGCAACTCTGGCGAAAATTCCCTCTTTAAATTGTTTACATTATTCTGCTGTTGGCCATCTTCTGTTGTACGCTGTACCAACAATTTCTTGCATCTTTCCCTATGGCTGAAATCAGAACAAGTTGTGACTTCGTTATTTTGCTGCGCTCATGCGTTCGTACTGTATGGACTACCTTTTGTTGCATTCTCAGGCACTATTCTCTGAGACACACCTGGATTTACTTCTTCGTCGACACTCTTTAAAAAAAATATTCTCACTTTATTTCCTTTATTTTCATTGGATTCACTATTGAACCAATTTTCTTGAATTATATCTTCGTCCTCTTCATCGTCACTACTCGACGTACCGTCATTATCAATGCTTAGAGGTAATTCATTTCTTTCGCTGCACAAATTTCCTTCTATGAACACATCTTCTTCCCACTTCTTTAACTCCGTCGCTCTCCTTACTCCATATTCAGCACCACCATCTTCGCCATTATCATCATGTACACTGATTCTGGCCAACTCCAATATATACTCGTTTTCCCATTTGCTTTCGCTGTCCACTTACATGGTCCCACAGTTGTTGTTAATCATCCTATGCAAACATTCCCACCACTTTAGATATTCTTCTTTGCTAGATTGCTTGCTCCGGTAGTCATTGTAATCATGTACCACTTTTTTATCAGACATATTGGATGGTCCTGCAACCAATGTATCCACCACTGATAGGACCTTTGCAGTTGCGGACTTAAGTTTTCCGCTCATTTTTCCTCGTTAGGTTGCCTGTTACCTTTCATTTTCATGTACATAGTATGTTTGAATTGCGGTCGCTGATTTCCCCGTCCATTTGATACATAACCATGCCCATTGCCATTGTTAGCGTTGCCTTCAAATTGTCGCATATCGCTTCTGTCTTGCCGATTCACCTGTCCTTCTCCTCTTCCATACACATTATCTCCTCTGTTTTGCCAATTATTTGATTTACCATCAAGATGTCTGTCCCTGTATTTTTTATTCTCATAGCCGTTTTCTCGGTGACCTTCCACATTGTATTCATACATTTTGTTACACCGATCTACCCGCTCAAGTACGTCTAAGAACTCATGAATCCTATCCCACTGGTTAACAACTAGTTTATCTTGCACTTGTCTCGGGAGTTTCTGCAATAATATTTCGATCTGCTCAACTTCTCCTACTGGTTGATCCAAATAAAGCAATTCCTTTCGATTTGCTTCGCAAAAATCTCACATCTTCCCGTTGCGTCTGCCAAAACAACGACAATTGTAAAAATTACTTTTCACTTTCCTCTGCGTTTGTGCAGACCAAAACTTTTCGCAAAATCTTCTCAAGATGTCATCGTAATCATTGCACTCTTCAGCTACTTCACAGCTCCAGGAAAAAGCTTTGTCCTTCATTTTACCTCTGACATAGCGAATCTTCTCTATATCTGACAATTCTAATGGTAATTCTTTATCATAGATCTTTACAAAATCTGCAGGGTGAATATTTCCGTTAAGTTTAAAAACTGTATCAGGTAACATCGGCGAATTATATGTATTCACCGTTCCGGTAACAATCACACTAGGTTGGCGTTCAACCTTTTCCAATCTTTCGTCTACCTGATAGAATCTAGAACCAATCTGTTCAATTTCAATTTCAACTTCACCTATCTTTTGTCCTACTCCTTAATCAATCTGTTTTTTTTTTTTTTAATTGAATGATACTGCCTGCAGTTGGTTGCTTCACCAAAATTATTCTTCCCGACATTCTTTTTTGACTTTCAAGCATGACTACTCTGATGTTTCCGATAATGGCATTTTGTCTTTCATTATTATCTGCTATACATTTATCCATTATCCCGGCTATATATTGTCTAACCTCTTCTTGGAAATGTTCTAATTCAGTCCACGTCTCTTGTTTCCAATTTTCTTGAATTTTCTTCATCTCATCCCTCATAACCTGGAAACTTTCTTCATTCTTCTTTTGATTTAACACAATTTCTGTTTTCAATTCCTGAATTGCTCCTTCCTGAATTTTTATAATTTTTGTTTCCATTCTTTGAATTATTTTTTCTTGATTTGATACAAGTTCTGTTTTCATTTCTTGAATTTCGATTTTTCTTTCTATGGCTTGATTTAATATCATTTCATGGAGTTGCTTGAAACATTACATTAACTGTTGGGGATCTACACTCCTTTCTCGAGCATCAAAAAAAAAAAAAAAAAAAAAAAAAAAAAAGACCATCATTTACATAATTATCTTGCCCATCGTCGCTGTCCCTATCATTTTACCCAATACAACCATCATTACTATTAATATTACTGCTTTCAAAATACTCTGCACCCTTTTTACCTCAGCATTAATATTTGGACTGCTAGGCAAGTCCACTTGAACAGAATTACTATTACCACTTCAGATTCTAAATGCATCTTTATTATCAAAACTAACAATTCCCGAACTACCCATCTGCTGTTCTGAAGTATTATTTTGGTCCTCACACAAATCAATTTGCGCATTCTCTCTAACCAATTTAAAGTAACCGTTTTCCATCTTTGACACAAATTAAAATAATTTAGAAACAATAACATATTTTATCACGCAGAATCAAAAAAAAACGCTCGTATTCAACAATGACTGCTCTCAAATTTATACAGCACAACAACAATGGTTCAACGCCGTATTGCAACGCTGACAATACTGTGCACAGACTTGAATACTAGAATACAAAATCACTTACAAAATTTCGTAGTATCTATAATGCATACAGAAATACATCCAAAGAGAAACTGGAATCTGTACTTTCCAATCTGCGCCAATCTGCTCCACGTTGTCTCTCTATGTACCGTCACCGCTGCTCCGATGATATCATTACTGGTTCTTCAGAAAATTCCTTGATGAATCGATCTTGGCAGTAGTCGTCAAATGCAACACCCCTTTTTTAAAGTATTAATACTTACTTCTGGCAGTTTGACCCATATGCAACACTTCTCAAACTGTATACGTAAACCTTTTGGTGTGCCGACCGATATTTTTTTGAATGCTTAATTTGCATTATGGGAGGTCAGCCCCATTTATGAAATAATTAGGCCCTTCTCTTCAAAATTACTTTAAAATCAAATAATAACACTTTATTATTCTTAACGCATTGATTTAATTTCGTCAAAATTAAACTACACAACCAAATTCACAGCTAACTTCTTAACTATCCCCAGAGATTCTAGTCTATATCTTGTTGAATACAATGATGTTATTTTATATTTACCAATGTATTACACAAACTACTGTCTGTGGAAGCCAGTTACAATTAAATATTTACATCTTTTTTACAAATTATTTATCATTATGAAATTAACACACACACAAAAAATCAATTAGGAATTATAATTAACTACGGTATCTGCACCGTGTATAACAGATATGTTATACAGTTCAATGTCCTTCGTGTTTTCATTCACCACTCCAGCCATATTTCGGGTTACTAGAACACTCGTAAAATTTTGCTCTAGTGAAACATCCTCTAAATTATATTTATGCAATGATTCTTTGCACTTCAGATTGATACTTCCACATACAATGTTTTTTTCATAATTTCTAGAGAACAATTTACATTATTCATTTCATTGGTATTTGGTACAACCTTATTATACTCTCTCTTGACATTAACAGAGCTGATCATGCATGTTTTAATTCACTATTATCTAATAGCATTCCTCCATACTGACTTACATGAATGATTTTTTCCCATAATGTATTCATAACTATTTCTAAGTCCTTAACATTAAATCTTTTCTTTCTCATAACCCAAGTTTACTGAGTAAGGTTGTGGATACAGTATGCAATAATTCCTAAGAAATATTTGGCAATTCTGTGATCTCTCATCTTTAAATGCTTATAACTTTGCTCTACATATTCTTATACCAATGATGACTTTTCATTTCCTTTTTCACTACTTCCTTATGATTTAAATGTAAATTTACTCTTTATAATCACTCAATAGTATATTAACACAATCTTAGTTTCTCGATGTCGGTGACTGCTATTACGTAAATGCACCAAGACTGGTTTACTGATTAACTAAGTTTCTTTTCCTCCCAACATTGTTCATCTGAGACCACCTTCTTCCCTAACTTGTTAATACCTTATATACAACAATTGTACACATATATGGCTTCATTTCCTTTTAACGTGACTATTGCAGGACTTCAGTGATATTCCAAACTAACAGTTAAAGTCTAACTTATTCTCATCATTTGTTGTTCAGACTTTCATATGTTTGCAATGCATCTCTCACGTCTACTACACAAAGTACTATTCATTTTACTCATTTATTTTAAATGAGTAAATTAAATTCGTTTACTACTGACCCTGGTGCTTATTCTATGTAAATGGGCAGTTACGCTGAATGATAATAATATTGGATATGTATATAAGTTAATTACATTCCTCACACTACTGCATTTTGTATCTATGATTTTCTTTTTAACTCATCTTCCTCTCCTTTATTATAAGGGACATTTGATCTGATCCACCCAATTAGTACTTACAATTTTTCTTCCCCTAAGACTTCTTAACTAATTTAACTTTATATTCCAAATACATATGCTGTTATGCACCTTCACTGCACCACAATTATTCTACTTGCTCAACTTCGGACATCATACCTCATCAGTGACACACTTATTGATTAGCTGATGTCTGGAACGCCCACTGAATGCCAACGAGCTCTCCACCGTTCAATACTATGCATATAAACTCTCATGTTTATCCACTCCGCTTTCGTATTGCATAACCATTCCTGGTTCATGTCTTTATCAATTATGGAGTCTCTTGACTTGCCCTTTCCTTCAACCTTACCTGGTTCTTCATGACACATTCTCCCTGCAGGCTTAACAGAATGGAGTTCTTTGACCCCCCTACTTTTATTTTATAATCTCTCTGGTTCTTCGTACATTACCTAGTACGGGATAACATTACGTAGTTCCTTGCCTCCCTAATACTCCTCTTATTTTTTGAATGCTTAATTTGCATTATGGGAGGTCAGCCCCATTTATGAAATAATTAGGCCCTTCTCTTCAAAATTACTTTAAAATCAAATAATAACACTTTATTATTCTTAATAATTTCGTCAAAATTAAACTACACAACCAAATTCACAGCTAACTTCTTAACTATCCCCAGAGATTCTAGTCTATATCTTGTTGAATACAATGATGTTATTTTATATTTACCAATGTATTACACAAACTACTGTCTGTGGAAGCCAGTTACAATTAAATATTTACATCTTTTTTACAAATTATTTATCATTATGAAATTAACACACACACATAAAAATCAATTAGGAATTATAATTAACTACGGTATCTGCACCGTGTATAACAGATATGTTATACAGTTCAATGTCCTTCGTGTTTTCATTCACCACTCCAGCCATATTTCGGGTTACTAGAACACTCGTAAAATTTTGCTCTAGTGAAACATCCTCTAAATTATATTTATGCAATGATTCTTTGCACTTCAGATTGATACTTCCACATACAATGTTTTTTTCATAATTTCTAGAGAACAATATTACATTATTCATTTCATTGGTATTTGGTACAACCTTATTATACTCTCTCTTGACATTAACAGAGCTGATCATGCATGTTTTAATTCACTATTATCTAATAGCATTCCTCCATACTGACTTACATGAATGATTTTTTCCCATAATGTATTCATAACTATTTCTAAGTCCTTAACATTAAATCTTTTCTTTCTCATAACCCAAGTTTACTGAGTAATTGTGGAAATACAGTATGCAATAATTCCTAAGAAATATTTGGCAATTCTGTGATCTCTCATCTTTAAATGCTTATAACTTTGCTCTACATATTCTTATACCAATGATGACTTTTCATTTCCTTTTTCACTACTTCCTTATGATTTAAATGTAAATTTACTCTTTATAATCACTCAATAGTATATTAACACAATCTTAGTTTCTCGATGTCGGTGACTGCTATTACGTAAATGCACCAAGACTGGTTTACTGATTAACTAAGTTTCTTTTCCTCCCAACATTGTTCATCTGAGACCACCTTCTTCCCTAACTTGTTAATACCTTATATACAACAATTGTACACATATATGGCTTCATTTCTTTTAACACTATTAGGTCAGTGATATTCCAAACTAACAGTTAAAGTCTAACTTATTCTCATCATTTGTTGTTCAGACTTTCATATGTTTGCAATGCATCTCTCACGTCTACTACACAAAGTACTATTCATTTTACTCATTTATTTTAAATGAGTAAATTAAATTCGTTTACTACTGACCCTGGTGCTTATTCTATGTAAATGGGCAGTTACGCTGAATGATAATAATATTGGATATGTATATAAGTTAATTACATTCCTCACACTACTGCATTTTGTATCTATGATTTTCTTTTTAACTCATCTTCCTCTCCTTTATTATAAGGGACATTTGATCTGATCCACCCAATTAGTACTTACAATTTTTCTTCCCCTAAGACTTCTTAACTAATTTAACTTTATATTCCAAATACATATGCTGTTATGCACCTTCACTGCACCACAATTATTCTACTTGCTCAACTCGGACATCATACCTCATCAGTGACACACTTATTGATTAGCTGATGTCTGGAACGCCCACTGAATGCCAACGAGCTCTCCACCGTTCAATACTATGCATATAAACTCTCATGTTTATCCACTCCGCTTTCGTATTGCATAACCATTCCTGGTTCATGTCTTTATCAATTATGGAGTCTCTTGACTTGCCCTTTCCTTCAACCTTACCTGGTTCTTCATGACACATTCTCCCTGCAGGCTTAACAGAATGGAGTTCTTTGACCCCCCTACTTTTATTTTATAATCTCTCTGGTTCTTCGTACATTACCTAGTACGGGATAACATTACGTAGTTCCTTGCCTCCCTAATACTCCTCTTATAGTAGACTTCGCACCTACATCCCCATAATCTTCTTAACACCCTTTGCCTAGTGGTTTTCTCTTACCTCCCCTCCATTATCCGATACTGTGTTCTTCTGCAATACCTTACCCTCCATTTACTTGTGATGACCTCCAATCATCTCGTGCTAATTAACTAGTAACACCCACTCTGTTACTATTACTTGGATTTACAAAATCACTATCTCTTCTGCACTTCACTATATGTGTTGACCAAAATGTTCCAACTCTAATTTAGTGCGTTTCCCTACCGGGAACTAATGTGGAATACCCTAGTGCCTGTTGCCCTCCATAATTCTAATGCCAACCTTTAATTCCCGACTACCCTCCAAATCATTCTACCCATTACATCTTATATAACATATTCTTCCCTTACTATAATATTGCTTCACTCACTCTACCTTTCACCTTTAACAACATTGCTTTGGCAGTATTGGGACAATTGAGTACACTGACGCCTTGCTAACATTGGTGACACCTAATCACCTTTTACAATTTTCAGGCAACCCTCATCTAATATCACCTTTCCTGAAAACATCATCTAACCCTTTAATTCTCACCTCTACCGGTCGCCTGCATTCTATTCCAATTTTCTCCCTTCCTTAGTGTCTTTATTTAAACCCTTTAGGTTTATTTTTAACACTGCAAACACCTTCATTAATTTTCAGGAGGCATTTACTTGTTTTCCTTGTATCATGGAACTCATTTTTAGATTCCTTCTTATCTTCTATCTACATCTTTTATCACCAAGTCATTCACTCGTTCTACCTCATAGAAATGTTACCTGTAGAATTTTTCTCATATAATTAATTAGAAGCCTGTTCTCTGTTAAACATTACGATCTTACTGCCGCTTTCTATAACATATTTTAGTTTATTTTATTGCCCTGTACTTACATAGTTCCATGTTAAACTCCTTTTTACTTTATTGATCATACATTTAATATACATGCACTCTCTCATAATTCCTTTACACTCACATTTTTGTGATCTCTTAATTCATTGTTTCCTCTTATTTTGAAGTTTCCTTTATAACATGGTTTTTAAGTGATTTGATTCTTATATATTCCAGTATAAAACTTAATCAAGTAACTAGTGAGTGATAACCTTTAGCTGTACACTCTTACAGCAATATTTACAAACATGTGATACTTTTCATTTCTACAATTTGCAATTTCTTAATTTAACTGTCCATTACAATTCTGTACTTTCGTCTCTTGGGAATTTCTCTATATTAAATCTTCTAAGATTAGCTCTAAAATTCACGCGTTCATTTGTATTACATTGCAACCAAAAGTCTTTCTGTAACTTCCATTATAATTTTATTTATAGTACGATCAGGTGTTCATTTCTTATGATTAACTTAAATTCTGGTTTTCATTTGAGTTTCACCTTCAATATCTCTGATTTTTTGTTCTGCCCTGATGTGTTGTTTATAATACTGAATCACTTATATTATTACATCATTTCAAGAGGAAAATGTCACTGGCTACTGCTAGCATGCTTTAATTTTCCATGGTCCCCTTACTTGTGCAATAATCATTCTAACCACCGTTTGCATCAATTTTTGTGTACTTCCTTTTAATCACTAATATGAACATTATTTTATAAAGACTGCTGTTCCTAACTATTCTTCTTTAACTATTATAATGTTAATAGTTACTGCTCTACTGATTTTAATTGTTGTTAATTTGTTTTAAACTTTTAATAAACTGCTGAAATTGGGTTCAGTAATCAAATAATTACTACGTCTTAACGTATTATATTCGTTTGAGCATTCATTGTACTTGTAACCTATACCATCATGAAATATTTTGTTCCAGTTAACATCGCTTTTCTTTCAGCTATTCATTCAGGATTACAGAATACATTCATTTTCTCTTTCAAAAGTTTTACTATAATTATACTTGTAAGGCACTGAAATCGGTTTACTTAAGATGCGTGGTTTAATCAAAAGATTTAAACAATTTAAGGTATTCAATTTCTTACTGGCAATTTTGACAAAACTGTCTTTTCACATTCATTCCTGCTCCTCAAACAGTTAAAAAAGTATACATTTTCACTTCAGTATTTAATTTAATAAAATTTCCTTTATGATTGTAGCATTTTCCTGAAATGCTTTTACGAGATTTCCTTATAATCGTATATTTATAACTTATAATTCTGGCAGTTGAAGGTAGACTCTTGATTTCACATACATCTTTTCCATGGAATTACACTTTACTCAATAGCATCTTTAAAAACTTAATGCTGCCACTTTCCTTTGTGACTTAAATTCTGAAAATATAAGGGCATGAACAATTTCTTGATTTAAATAATAGGGCTTCTTCAAGACATTGCTATTTGGATCTTGCATTATTGCATGTTGATTGTGCAAGTTACTTCCGTCTTGTGGTGTTCTTAAGCTTGCTGACCAAACTGCTTGCTTGACGATTTCCACTGATGCAGCGATGGCTAGTGCGAATGACCTGCTTGCTGACTGTTGTGTTGTGCGCTCAGCCACCTCTGATTGGCTGCTGGCATAACTGGACCATCTCCCCAAATGGCATCTTCTGTGGGATACTGGATAGTGGATGTGAATTAACTATTCTCATTTACTCTTTTCTAATAACTACACCCAAGCTGAGTTGTCTGTTCAACATAGGGCTGGTGAAGGACAGAAATCCTCAACTGATGTAATGAACCTAGATAGGACGAAATATTCACTGGTCTTACGAGCCATTTGCACGCCCTCGTGAAACTGCACCCCGCATCCTGATAGCCAAAAATGCTCCCTTCTTATAGTGACCTTGTAGCATAGCCATATGATAGAGGCTGCTTCCAAAGTCGGTGGCCCGGGAGATCGAAAACCGGCTGTGCTATTTGAAATACAGCCGAGTTGATGTTAAATTTCCCGCCGGTCCGTGGGAGTACCGTGGAAGACCCCGGAGTGCATGCCGGCTACCGGAAGACAATTAAAAACGCCCGCGAACCCAACTTGTGGTACCGGCTAGTCTTCCTGGGGCAGCCGAGCTCATCAGGCACACCACCCATGTGCGAGTTTTTCCCGAACTCTCTTTTTTAATGTTGAACTCTAGTTGTGAAAATGCGAGTGTAATTTATAAAGTATTGCTAATGTGAACCGTTTTTAACTGAGGATTCTGCAATCTTCGGGTACATATATATATCTAGAAGTCCGATGTAATATATGTTCACGACTGGTGTGGGTTAAGATATGAACACAATTAAACTTGGAAATTTAATTTTGTTATTCTTTTATGTGATTCTTAATAAGCTGAATCACTGGCGACCGCGTCAGCAGAATTTGCTGTTTCAAACATTTTCGTAAATGTATAAATCCCACCATCCGCGAGCATTAGTGTGCTTTTCTAAGAGAAGAAATGCAACAACCTTGTCAACTGATCGAAAAGAGCAGACAGAGTAATCTTCTACTGGAGCCATAAGGGTTGAGCATAGAAGTGGACCATGGTTCTAATGTGATATTTGTCATAGATCCCTACTACAACACCTGACTTGTTATATGGCTCAGAACATTCAGATATTATTATCGGAATGCCTGAGAAGGCTAGGATAAATTATAGTAAATGGCAATTACATATTTACACATTTATTTTCATGAAAATTGACTGATGGCTTACGTGAATATTTACCTTGTTTAATAGGCTTTGTAACAAAATCATCATGAGTTTAACTGCATCACTAGGACTAGGCAAGCATGTAACTCATGGGTGCCTGACAGCCCAAATTATAT
>JARYHS010004207.1:0-42895 GCA_031002005.1 Vandiemenella viatica
AAAACGATTAAAAACCGCCTCCATATACAGAACAGTATTACTAAGCAGCGACAGAAAACTGATCGACGCCACATTAACAGATATTAACCTCTGTTAACATGATCATCTGATCCACTTAACAAGTTAAGAAAACAGAAATTGTAAGCGAAGATATTAAGATTTTGCTGTCATCATTACTCGGTTGTAAAACGTGTTTTAAAAATTAACCACTACAGCGCTAATTCCGTTTACGTGTCCTGTCAGAATGAGTCGACAGCTCATTAGAGGCGAGAAGGGACTGGCGCAAGGAGCGAAAAGTAATTCGGCTATGGCCGTTCTAAGGAACCATCCCTATATTCATATAGAGTGATTTCGGGAAAATTTAGTCAGACGGGGATTCGAACCCGCGTCCTCCGGCAAGCGAGTATTTTAATTAATGCATTCAGCCAAGAATAATTTATCTGTAATATCATGTCAGGGCTTAATACTGCTCAACTGGGATAGCGATTGTGCCCAGGAACAGACCCTAATTCCTCGCCAAGGTGGAATATACACTGGCGGAAATTAAAATCCCAACACTCAGACGGAGTTGTGATAAATTAATTAAATTTCTCCCAAGTATCCCCACGTGAAGAGTATTAAATTATTAAAAACTGAAAGCTTTACATGTAATAATATGAGGATAGGGTACCGCACAAATTTTCAGATTGTGTTCTAAATTGACCGTTCTGAATATACGAGGCGCGTCCAGAAAGTAAGTTCCGTTTGGTAATAAAATGAAATTGTACACAGATACAGAAGAAATTTTTATTGCACAAAATTCTACAACTCTTAAACTACTTTTCCACATAACTGCCGAAATTTTGCAGGCATTTGTCATAGCGTGGCACCAGGTTTTGTATACCTTCTTCATAAAAATCTGCCGCCTGTGTCTTCAACCAGTTGGAAACAGTTTCTTTCAGCTCGTCGTCAATGGTGAAGTGATGACCGCCAAGGAAAGACTTGAGATGTAAGAACAGATGAAAGTCGCTAGGAGCGAGGTCAGGGCTGTACCGAGGATGGTGAAACACGTCCCAGCCAAATCCCTGTACGAGGTTTTTCGTCACGTTTGCAGTGTGTGGTCGTGCGTTGTCGTGAAGCAAAACAACACCTTTTGACAGCAGTCCCCGGCGCTTATTCTGAATTGCACGGCGCAATTTCCGAAGTGTCTCGCAATAAGCATCTGCTTTGATTGTTTGACTACGCGGTAAGAAGTCAATGAGTAGGATGCCTTTCCAGTCCCAGAACACTGTGCACATCATTTTCCGAGGTGTCATGATTTGCTTCGGCTTAACCTTTGGTGGGGATGAAGTGTGCCTACATTCCATTGATTGCCGCTTACTCTCAGGGGTGTCGTAAGAAACCCACGTTTCATCTCCTGTGACTATCCGTCTCGGAAATTCTTCGCCGCTTTCAGCATAACGGCTCAAAAACTCAAGTGCACTACCCATCTGTTGTGTTTTGTGTTGCTCAGAGAGAATCTTTGGTACCCAACGTGAGCAAAGTTTACGGAATTTCAGTTGTTTGGTAACAATTTCATGCATCAGTGATCGTGAAATTTGGGGGAAGTCCATAGCGAGAGCACTAATTGTAAACCTACGGTTTTCCTGGATCTTGTCATCAATCGCGTGAACCAGTTCTTCTGTAACCAAAGGTGGACGCCCACTTCGTTCTTCATCGTGCACATCACTACGCCCGCCATTGAACTGTCGGACCCATCTTCTCACCATCGAATCACTCATCGCATTTGGTCCGTAAACATCGCAAATTTGCCGATAAATTTCACTTGGTTTCACTTTCCTCGCATTCAGAAACCGAATCACAGACCTGATTTCACAGGCGGCGGGATTTTCAATCAACGCCGACATTTCAAACAAGCACAACAAAGCGTACGTAACTGACAGCGATCTCCAAATGGCGCACGTTCTTCCCATGGAGGAAGGAATATATGTAGACGACGCAAGGGATCTTCGCCACATCTTGGAGTGAAACCGGGTGGAGACAAGTGGGGAGGGGAGGCCGCCATATTGCTTGACCAGAGAAACACGGAAATAGGCACAAAAACCTCAAGGGAATCATAAGACAACCGTGGCACCTCAATTTGATGATGGATTATTATGTAACTCGACGAGACACATCAAAAATGAAGAATAAATTTTTTTGATATCGTGCATAGTTCTCGAGATATACTGTCTCAAAAGAGTGGAGTTTCTGGTTGAAATTCAGAAGAAACGTGTCCCCAAAGTCAAATTTGGTGATAGATTCTTATGTAACACGACGATACAAATCGAAAATAAAGAATAAAATTTTTCGATATCTCGCTTAGTTCGCGAGATATACTGTCTCAAAAGTGAGGTTAGGTTATGAGGGGATTCAACGATAACCGTGGCGCCGCAATTTGATGACGAATTCTTATGTAACTCGATGAGGGAAACTGAAAGTAAATAATAAAATTTTTTGATATCTCGCTTAGTTCTCGAGATATTGTACCTTAAAATTGACGGGGTTAGGTTGAAATGCGGCCTGGACCAGAAAAAAAACTATCGCCATATCCATATTTGATGATGAATTCGGACGTAACTTAATGAGCAGGTAATTCTTTTTAACTTGAATAACAAACTGTTTATTTCTACAGACCTTAAATTTTAGTTGATGTTAAAATAGGTTATATTTTCACATTCTATTTCAGTAATTGACAAGGAAGATTTCAAAATCTAGAAATATACTTGTAGACATATTTACAAATAGAAACAAGTCATATCTGAAATTAAAAAAAAAAGCATAAGTCAATGTTTAGAGCTTTAAAAAAAATTAATACTTCATAAAACCTCATAGTTTCTGAGCTTACTTAGAAGATATTGTACTGGTAGTGGCCAATATAATTTTGCTAGAAAAATAAGTACATTCAAAAATCAGAAGCTAACAGCTAATAATAAATAAATTGTTTGTTCTCTTCAGGTATACACCGCATTTAAACCAGCCAACATTTCCATTAATATTGCCGCTACAAAACCAAACTATGTAGACACATCTAAACACAAGAAATGCATCGCGAACTACATTTCCGTCAACAAAGTTTATTTCATCACGTTTAGTAGTTCGAACAGCACAAATTATCACGATTAATTTCATCGTGCAATTTCAGCGTAAACTTAAACGTGAGTAATGCATGCAGAATACCATATTCACTGTGTCGCGATGTAAACATGACCCGTTTAAATTAAATTTCCAACATTTGTCTACAATAAGGCTAGCTTTTCAGGTGCAAAATAGTAATATATGCTAATTGTCTACACTACACCAACAAAAATTTGAGAATAATATGATCCTATTGAGAGCAATGAATAAATTTATAGCGAATGGTACTAATGTTGCGGTTGCCTGTCAGATACTTCAAGAACGATAATTACAATGTGACTTACTTATGAAACGCTATTCCAGGTTTTTTCCTATCTCGTCTGTTTGTGCAACCATATGCATCGCAACTTGGCATTATAGAAAACTTTAGAATATTAGAAAATGAAATATTCTCAGCAGCTGACACAATGCAAACAGTCCAATGTTTTGGTACTCCTACGATGTCCGCCACGCAGGCACAGTTTTTTCACGAGGTTTCACGGATTTCGCGTTATCTCGTCTCCATATATTCCTTCCTCCATGGTTCTTCCCCTTGATACACATCGTCTACAGCGCATGTGCGGAACTGCAATCGCAGCGCTGCAGCGGAGATAAATTGAAACGGAACTTACTTTCTGGACGCGCCTCGTATTTAGCCAAGAGAAATAGTACTTTATTTGAATAAAGGTTTATAAGTACATAAAACCATGTGTAATTGTTAAATTGTTTGAAGTTGCGCGCAAACAGTACATCACGTGATCTCGTAGCGCGTATAATGTGTGCAAAACAAGTTGACATGCGAGTTGTTATTCCAGCAGTATTAAGTGAGTTTAAGTAATTTGTTATCATCGTAACACAATGAAAGACATATCGTAGGTGCATAGAACCTAAAAGTTTCGATTTTGTTTTTTAGTTTCTTGGAGAAATTGTGTCAGTAGCAAGTTATTTGGGGTAGCAGTCTGTGTGTGATTTTTTTTTTTTCTTGCTGACAGTTGCTTTGTCTGTAATGTATTTAATGTCAGCATCTTGGACTACTTTAGATTTGTTCCAATAACAATTTAGATCTGTACAATTGTGGTACTGAATACTGACCACTTTCTCTTTGGCTTCGTCAACTACTATGGTCGCTGCATAAGATTTCGAACGAACTTTCTGTTCCGCGCACACCTAGTACTCGATAGTACATATACCCGAACCACGAGAAAGTTGTACATATCCTATCACATCGTCAGCGTAGGATTGTCTCGCTGATCTGAAAATACGTGAAAGCAAAACTTTAAATCTCATAGGTACGTACTGATACACAAAAATCACACTGCATTCATAACAAAGATTAGTCCATTTTCCCTCGGTAACGGTTATGTTTTATTTTAATTTAAAATTCAATTTATTAGACAAATAGTTGAAATACGTACACGGATGTTTTTACATTTCGAAACTCGACAGCATAAAAATCAAAATTAGTGGCAAAGAAATTTTCTACCATTATAATATCCAGTCTCGGGCAGGGGCGCCGACTCTGTGGGTGCTCGGGGGCTCTGGCACCCACGAGAGGTAATCAGTGGGTGCCGAGCACCCATGAGCATGGACATTGAAACTAATTACTAATCGACGTCAAGTGACACCTGTATTACCTACGTCACACACCGCGTGGCGAGAAAAGACGTCTCGACGTGATCACACTTGTTCATGCCCAAGGAGAATATAAACACTAAGTTAGGTCATAAATAGCACTATCTAATGTGTGGTAAGTAATATTTGTAAAGAGCGCGCTCACAAGCGAATCAAGCATTCGGCCCGCCATCCGTCCGTCGCGCCACAGTGGCTCGTAGGCTGTATCACGTGTCGCACTCATTCCTAATCGAGCTGCTAAATAAAGCACGTGCTTTGAGGGCACGCTGCGCTTTATGTTGCTGTGCTTTATGTTATCTTGTTTAATTGGGAAAATTATTAGTTTAGATAGACATATTCGTCCTATGAAATCGTAATATGCCCAAACCTGAAGAACCATCTACTGGTAGGTCTTCTCCGCTTAGTACAGCTCAACAAATAGAACCAGAAGATATTATATCTGCAAATTCAGTTGAGCATAAGAAATGGCGCAAGTGGTAGATAATAATTCCATGGATGTTATAATAATGAAGATATAGAAAATGTGTTTTACCAAATCTGCAAAAAAACCATGTCTAGTGGGTTTTCTGCGCCGGGAACATCATCTAGAGGAGATGAGTTCATTAAAGTATTCACTCAAGACGATTTTTCATCGTGAAGTAAAGCTTTGAAAAGCCTGATGTTCACTGTTTTTCCATATTGCATCAAGCCAACTTAGATGGCGGCATCAATGTACACTGCATGCTATCAAAAAGTAAACTACATTATATGATAAAATAATTGTTTAAGCAACATAAAAACAGCCTTTTTTAAAAAAAAAAAAAAAAAACCACAATAAAAATTTAAAAATAACTTTATACCTTGATTAGAAGAAAATAATCTAAATGGACAAAATTTTATATTACTGTTACTGAAATTTTTACATTAATTAGTTATTTTTGGACTCTGTGCCAGCTGTCACATCGCGAAGATCGAATTACTGAACTTTGGTGTTCGAGGCGAAACGGGGAGTACGAACAAAAATTCCGAATATTTTACAGCATGTCGTGAGGCAGATAGTGTTATTGTGGGAGACATTTTAGGCAAACAAATGAGACAGTATTTTAATCTATGGCTCGGCCGCGTTGGTCGTTCAGACATATCTATGGCGCTACAGTGTCAGTTGGTACCGAGCATGGTGGTGTAACGGCTAGCGTTCACGCCTCGCATTCGGGAGGACGGCGGTTCGAATCCCCGTCCAGGCATCAAGATTTGGGTTTTACATGGTTTCCCAAATCACTCCAGGCAAATGCCGGGATGCTTCCTTCGAAAGGCCATGGCCGACTTCTTTCCCATTCCTTGCCCCCCATCCTTTCCCGTCTCTAAAGACCTCACTGTTGATAGACATTAAGCAGTTAAAAAAAATAATAATAAGTGTCAGTTGGTAGGCTGCATCGTGCAGTAAACGCTTTACAATTAGTATTTTATCGGCATATCTATATGTTTCAGTTTTGTTGTAACATGTTTCTAACATTAATTATAGTTTAGTAGTAACGTGATTTGTATGTATTATTGTTATTCATTATTATTTTTATCTTTTTGTTTTTCTTGCTTTGGCTGGCACCGACTCCAAAAACAACTAATTAATACAAAAATTTCAATAACAGTAATGTAAAATATTGTCCATTTAGATTTAATTTCTTTTAAGCAAGCTATGAAGTTACTTTTAAAATTTTAATGTGATTTTTTGGAGGCGGTTTTTATGTTTCTTAAACAATTATATTATTTTTAAATTTTTGGTGGCATTATATTTCGTTTTGTATTTCAAATATTCCAGAGCAGTTCCCATTTTGCAAACTTCCTGGTAGTTCAGTGGTTAAAGCGCTTGCTTTCATAAAATTTTTGTCTTTTTTATATCCCAACAACTTCCATAACGGGGTGAATTGGATGCTGTGTTATAGAATGTCAGTTTACATTTTGGTCCAGGCTGTGTTTCGACCTAATCATAACATCTGTTAAAGCTGCTGCTCGATAATCGAAACATGTAATATCTGGGCATTAATATATACCACACACACAAATCTGTCTCCGGAATATATATGATTGTTCCGCCATCACACAGAAAATATAGATTTCCATTTGGTTTTCATAATGTGAAAGCTTGGGTCCAAGTTGAAATCTCAGGTCCATGTTGAGACAGAATACATTTATTTTATAAATATTTTGCCATGAGTTAAAAATAGCTTAATTGATTTTGAAACGATTTAAAACTGTGAGTAGTAAGGATATGTATGTTTCACTTCAAAATAGGTCACGCGCCCCGCCCCCTGCGGCCGCTTCCCCTATAATTAGGCACCTGGCCGACTGTGCGGCCTGTAATTATCTACCTGGCTGCCGGCGCCGCTTACCGTCATTATCTTTGTAGGTCACGCGCCCCGCCCCCTGCAGACACGATGGCGCCTCTTCTTGGTGTGCAGGCCGCTTCCCCAATAATTAGGCGCCCGGCCGACTGTGCGGCCTCTGGCCTATAATTATCTACCTGGCTCTTTGTAGGTCACGCGCCCCGACGGCGCCGCTTACTGTCATTATCTACCTGGCTGCCGGAGCTCTTTGTAGGTCACCCGCCCCGCCCCCTGCAGACACGACGGCGCCGAGGCAGGACACGCGTACGCACACGCGTCGTCCCCTCCAAGTCCAAAATGGAGTTACGTGGTTTATGGACGCACCCTTAGCATAACAAATTTTCAGCTCCCCCTCTACTTTCCACGCATTCGGGAGGACGTGAGTTCGTATTCCCCATCCTACCATCGAATTATTATTATTATTATTAAATACAATGAGAGACGAAGAAGGGGGAGAGAGAAACTTGGTGCTGGCCCATTCAGTCTTACTCTTCCGAACATGCGATCTTAAAATACTAATTATTCGCTAATTCATCGTAACTACTGAGATAATTAGCATTTTTTCGTAAGTGCGGTCAAACGGTACAAACCCCCGTCGGTTTAATAAAGCGGGAAGGAATTCTGCATGTTGAAGAAGGGAAATGGCGAAACCTGGTGTCGGCCCATTCAGGCCTAATCTTCCGAAAGATACCAAAAGGTTTAACGTCCCCCTTCAAAGGTAGTTTACTAGAATTCGGTGAGTTTAGTTTGCGCGAGAAGGAATTCGGCCATAGCCTTTTGAAGGAAGCATCATGGCATTCACCTGGAGTGATTTCAGGAAACCATGGAAACCCAAATCTGGATGCACGGACGGGGATTCGAACCCGCGTCCCCCGAATGCGCTGCCAGAACGTTAACCGTTCACCTACATTATGGGTGGTTGTCTCGCCATAGACATTAGCTAAATGTTCAGCTGACTAAATTTGCATTTTCTCTTCTGAAGAGCTGGACTTAATAAATTTTATATTTGGAAAACTAAATTTTCCGTTCGTCGGAGTGTCAAGAATGTTTGCACTTGACTTTTATAATGCCACGTTTAGTTGTTGTCGTATCCATGTTTATACACAGAATCTTTGACATTTTTATTTCCTTGGTCAGTTGTTGAAGGGACTAATAAAATTCGCAGATTTTTACTATTTACATAATATTTAAGCAAAAGAGAGTTAATTCGCTATATACCTGAATTATTTTTACATTAAACTGAAGCTACATCAACTAGAAGAATGCAATATGGAGCAAATTTACAGCAGCATCCTTCAGAATTCAGGGCCCCGAACTTCATCATCGTCCAGTAGCGTTGCAATATCGGGAGAAACATGAGGCTTAAGGTTGCAAGCGCACAGATGATTAAAACTAACTTCTAGAAAGCTAATGGAGTGACATTTCTTGAATTCACGCAGCACTAGACTCTGGGATTTGAAATGTGGTGCTACAGAAGAATGCTGAAAATTAAGTGGACAGACAAAGTAAGAAATGAATTAGCTTTGCAAATGATGGGTGAGGAAAGAAGTTTGTGGAAGAAGCTTACAGAAGGAAGCGACAGGCTTGTAGGTCATATTTTGAGACATGCTGGAATAGTTAATTTGCTGGTGGAGGGAACAGTCGAAGGTAAGAACTGTAGAGGAAGAAAGGGATTAGAATATATGAAGCAGATAATTGAGGACGTGGGTTGTAGGGGATATGTAGAGATGAAGAGGTTAACACTAGATAGGAAGGGATGGAGGATTACATCAAACCAGTCGAAAGACTAATAACAGCAGAAAAAAAAAATTATTCTGATCATTAACTGAAGCTGGTTATCGCTTTCTCAAAATGATTGATCTTAATATTTCGTTGAACGCGATATGTGGAGAAACTTTAGCTATATGAATTGTTTCCGAATTTACATCGTGAGACAACAGAATACACATATCACAGTGTTTTATTAGTGAGCTATGCTTCTAGTAGAACAATGTTATCTAGTAAAAGAAACAATAAGCCTCAAAAAAAAAAAGGAAAAACCACTAAAATAGATCTTGTTTGAAGTATAAACAAACCTGGTTTTGAGTTTAGACCAATCAGCTCTCTTTCGATGATAAACGGTTTCAACAAGTCCAGTCAGTTTGTTGGAAACAAAACCTTAAAATTCTACTTCGGTTATGATCGTTCGACAATTTAATAGTTTTACTTGAAATTTATACCAAGCGTCTTGCATTTATACACCTTCAAATTCTACATTATCACTGAAATTTCATTTACTGGCTATTAAGAAGGCATCTGCATTGATAGAGGAAGGTTATAATGACACAGTTTTGCAGTTATAACCGGTAGGGTTAGAAGATATTAGAGTATAAACCGATTAATGGTATGTTTTCGAAGAACAAAGCTGAAGTATAGTTTCAGAGCAAATAAAATCTCATGTCGTGATGTGATTCAAAGCGAAAACATTACTATTCCATCTTATTCTTCCAACTACCATTCAGTGTGTTAAAAAATGCTGTCTTGCCAATATAGTTACTAAGGTTGATTCTTTCTTACAAACTACAAAAGACGCAAATACGTACTACACACCAGTGGATAGAGGAAGGTTTAAAGTTTGTAATTCCTACCTGTTAGTTCCATCGGCTACCGCTAACAGCGCTGCTGTCTGTTACGTGGATATGGCCACGGTAGAAGTCGTTTTGTGCGCTACGTTATGCAAAAAGTAAATCCATTATTGATGTGTAGCGTGCATTCCGTCGTAAGTTCAATGAAGTGTCTCATGGTCATAAACAGATTTACGATTGGAATAACGAATTCGTAGAAGATCGGTGCGTCGTCCTCGAATGTCAAATGAAAATGTTTAGCTTATCCAAAGTGCTTTCGAAGAGATTTCTCAGAAACCCAACAAATGCTGAATGTTTAAAGTAAAACGTTGAAACTTCCTCTTTCCAGTAATGTGTGACATGTATTTGTATATTCATAGTTTGCAAGAAATAAACATTCAAAATCTGCTCCTGTCTAGAACTTTATTGGGACTGAACTATAGTATCGGCGGTGGAAGCGGCAACGGGGAACTACATTGGGAGCCATGGAGCGGAGTTCGCCGCCCAATAGGAAATTGGTGTACGAAATGACGACTTGCAGACTTACAATATAAAAAAATTCAGGTGACCGGAAGGTTTCGGCTTCCATAAATATTAAAAACCCCGACTGTGCAAGGGTAGCGCACATGCTTTGCGTTGCAAGGGTCACCGGTTTGAGACTAGCCTGGGGCCTGAAATGGTTTGATCAATTGTTTGACAGCGAAAAGTGTCGGACGACACATAGTTTTCTTTTTAATATTACATCAACAGTCTCGAATTTAAGAAAATTGTCGAAATCATGTGGATCTGAAACAAGCATAGAGGTTGGCGGTCCACATAGCTAACTCTGGGTGTGACAATGCAGCATGGAGTAAACTGGTGGCAAAAAAAATTCTTGGCTTAAGAAGGTTTTAAAATAGACTACAAGCCACATTTTAAAAGGAATATTGCAACTGTAAGTAGGAATGTAAACCGTTTTACTGCGTAAATCTCGGAGTCTAACTGTCATGCCTGCAAAACTTTTCTGACTTGGAGTTTAACTTTTTTCATGAAACTCTAAATTTTATGAAACAGGCGATATGCCTCAGTACTTAGGTTCTTGATTTGTAGCGCTGAGATACCAGCACTAAACACTGGCGGCAGATAATGGAGTTACCGAAGTTCTAATAACTGATCTTCAAATCCTTAGCCAGGAGCGTAGCAAGTTTAAGGTCCCATATCTGATCTTCACTCTTTAAGTAGCTGGCAGTCAAACGCGTGAAAAATTACATCACCTTACACTGATTTCAAAATGCCTACAGTCGCAATACAGAAATTCACCGAAGATAGCATCCACTAAGTTCTAGATCATGTTAGATCATTCATGAAATTTTTCGTCAGTGCCAGTATACGAGTCTGTTTCGTAGACTAAATGGATCTCGTGTACAACCTCCAAAGGGCACATGTGAATAGTTCTTATCCCGACACATGCGAAAAATGCGGTACAGACCAAAGTTAGTTGGAAAAATGGAAGAATGCATACTTTCTGCAGAAACAGCGGTAACAGATGCATAGCATATTGTCGTATCTAAAAGTTGTCACGAACTGCACCACTCAAGAACAAGCTAGAAAGGTGCCAAGCACAAACTTCGAAAGTATATACCTTTTAGGACTTACAGAATATTGACAACTTATACATGCACACACCAGTGTCAAGGATCATGAAAATATGCTCGGCCTCACAAATATTGACAGATGTTTCGGAATTTCTTGAGTTAACAGTCTGATCCTCATTCTGTTTCTATTTACCGCATACTTTGACAAGGCGTGTTGTGGGCATTCGCCTGGAGTGATTTCAGGAAACTATGGAAAAAATAACTTAAATCTGGATGGTCGCTTCCCGAATGCGATGCCAGAGTGCTATCGCTCGCCCAACAGTCATCGCAATCCTCTTATGCACCCCACCTCATAAAATCCCGAAATGTTATGAAAACCGCAAAACATAGTGAATACAGGTAAAAATCGCCAAAATTATGTAATATTCGCTCTACGAAAGAAGTTATAGATTGATATGGTTAGAAGATGACTGAGGATGTATCAGTTTCATTAAGAATTCACCATTCCTCAGTTTAGATGTCCTAAATTACTTTATATGGACACAGTTAGCTTGGCAGGTAGAGTTCCATAGTGAAAAGGTTGTCGGTGTTATGAAGGACGATGCGAGTTGCACCCTGATTGTGGAGTTTGCTGGGTTACGGGGCAAAAAGTGTGCATTCTGGCTCGAGACCGACCGAACCTGTAACATTTTATTTTTTTATTTTTGCTGGATACCAGTTAACCAGTGGAGATGCTACATTTTGTGCTTAGGTACATCTCTTGTGGTATAAACTCGTAACCTTTCTCCGGAGCAGGCCTTCGTGGGTGAATCCTCAAAAATTAGACCATACTTTAGGTATGTTTTCAACCAGAGTGAGAAACATCCACTTCATTCATAAATGGTTACAACAGCTATCCATTCACCCACATGCATAGAAAACCCTAATCCATATGCCTAGATCAGGATTCAAACCGGTATCCTCCTGAATGAGAGGCCAACACTCTCGGTGAAATTATAGGTGACATATATGTACAAAAAATGTATGTTTCGGCTGTAGCAACAGTTCTCAGAGAAACCTGCACGGCTACCTCCCCACACACATCACATTACCGTCAGGGGAGTGCAAACGATGAAAACTACAGATGTTATCGATCAAAGGGCCAAAGGTTAGGAAAACTATGTGATGAGTATTCCCACAATGCATACAATCTTCCAATCATGATAGGGTGAGCAAAGGATGAAAGCAAAAATATGTGTGCATCACAGAACTCAATGATTCGATCAAAGGTGCTGAGATAACGCTGTAAACATGTCACTTTTAAATCAAACACTTAAATTTTTGTCACCTATAATTTCACCGAGAGTGTTGGCCTCTCATTCAGGAGGATACCGGTTTGAATCCTGATCTAGGCATATGGATTAGGGTTTTCTATGCATGTGGGTGAATGGATAGCTGTTGTAACCATTTATGAATGAAGTGGATGTTTCTCACTCTGGTTGAAAACATACCTAAAGTATGGTCTAATTTTTGAGGATTCACCCACGAAGGCCCTGCTCCGGAGAAAGGTTACGAGTTTATACCACAAGAGATGTACCTAAGCACAAAATGTAGCATCTCCACTGGTTAACTGGTATCCAGCAAAAAAAAAAATAAAAAAAAAAAAAAATGTTACAGGTTCGGTCGGTCTCGAGCCAGAATGCACACTTTTTGCCCCGTAACCCAGCAAACTCCACAATCAGGGTGCAACTCGCATCGTCCTTCATAACACCGACAACCTTTTCACTATGGAACTCTACCTGCCAAGCTAACTGTGTCCATATAAAGTAATTTAGGACATCTAAACTGAGGAATGGTGAATTCTTAATGAAACTGATACATCCTCAGTCATCTTCTAACCATATCAATCTATAACTTCTTTCGTAGAGCGAATATTACATAATTTTGGCGATTTTTACCTGTATTCACTATGTTTTGCGGTTTTCATAACATTTCGGGATTTTATGAGGTGGGGGTGCATAAGAGGATTGACGTATGACTGTTGGGCGAGCGATAGCACTCTGGCATCGCATTCGGGAAGCGACCATCCAGAGTTATTTTTTCCATAGTTTCCTGAAATCACTCCAGGCGAATGCCCACAACACGCCTTGTCAAAGTATGCGGTAAATAGAAACAGAATGAGGATCAGACTGTTAACTCAAGAAATTCCGAAACATCTGTCAATATTTGTGAGGCCGAGCATATTTTCATGATCCTTGACACTGGTGTGTGCATGTATAAGTTGTCAATATTCTGTAAGTCCTAAAAGGTATATACTTTCGAAGTTTGTGCTTGGGCTTGTTCTTGAGTGGTGCAGTTCGTGACAACTTTTAGATACGACAATATGCTATGCATCTGTTACCGCTGTTTCTGCAGAAAGTATGCATTCTTCCATTTTTCCAACTAACTTTGGTCTGTACCGCATTTTTCGCATGTGTCGGGATAAGAACTATTCACATGTGCCCTTTGGAGGTTGTACACGAGATCCATTTAGTCTACGAAACAGACTCGTATACTGGCACTGACGAAAAATTTCATGAATGATCTAACATGATCTAGAACTTAGTGGATGCTATCTTCGGTGAATTTCTGTATTGCGACTGTAGGCATTTTGAAATCAGTGTAAGGTGATGTAATTTTTCACGCGTTTGACTGCCAGCTACTTAAAGAGTGAAGATCAGATATGGGACCTTAAACTTGCTACGCTCCTGGCTAAGGATTTGAAGATCAGTTATTAGAACTTCGGTAACTCCATTATCTGCCGCCAGTGTTTAGTGCTGGTATCTCAGCGCTACAAATCAAGAACCTAAGTACTGAGGCATATCGCCTGTTTCATAAAATTTAGAGTTTCATGAAAAAAGTTAAACTCCAAGTCAGAAAAGTTTTGCAGGCATGACAGTTAGACTCCGAGATTTACGCAGTAAAACGGTTTACATTCCTACTTACAGTTGCAATATTCCTTTTAAAATGTGGCTTGTAGTCTATTTTAAAACCTTCTTAAGCCAAGAATATTTTTTTGCCACCAGTTTACTCCATGCTGCATTGTCACACCCAGAGTTAGCTATGTGGACCGCCAACCTCTATGCTTGTTTCAGATCCACATGATTTCGACAATTTTCTTAAATTCGAGACTGTTGATGTAATATTAAAAAGAAAACTATGTGTCGTCCGACACTTTTCGCTGTCAAACAATTGATCAAACCATTCAGGCCCCAGGCTAGTCTCAAACCGGTGACCCTTGCAACGCAAAGCATGTGCGCTACCCTTGCACAGTCGGGGTTTTTAATATTTATGGAAGCCGAAACCTTCCGGTCACCTGAATTTTTTTATATTGTAAGTCTGCAAGTCGTCATTTCGTACACCAATTTCCTATTGGGCGGCGAACTCCGCTCCATGGCTCCCAATGTAGTTCCCCGTTGCCGCTTCCACCGCCGATACTATAGTTCAGTCCCAATAAAGTTCTAGACAGGAGCAGATTTTGAATGTTTATTTCTTGCAAACTATGAATATACAAATACATGTCACACATTACTGGAAAGAGGAAGTTTCAACGTTTTACTTTAAACATTCAGCATTTGTTGGGTTTCTGAGAAATCTCTTCGAAAGCACTTTGGATAAGCTAAACATTTTCATTTGACATTCGAGGACGACGCACCGATCTTCTACGAATTCGTTATTCCAATCGTAAATCTGTTTATGACCATGAGACACTTCATTGAACTTACGACGGAATGCACGCTACACATCAATAATGGATTTACTTTTTGCATAACGTAGCGCACAAAACGACTTCTACCGTGGCCATATCCACGTAACAGACAGCAGCGCTGTTAGCGGTAGCCGATGGAACTAACAGGTAGGAATTACAAACTTTAAACCTTCCTCTATCCACTGGTGTGTAGTACGTATTTGCGTCTTTTGTAGTTTGTAAGAAAGAATCAACCTTAGTAACTATATTGGCAAGACAGCATTTTTTAACACACTGAATGGTAGTTGGAAGAATAAGATGGAATAGTAATGTTTTCGCTTTGAATCACATCACGGCATGAGATTTTATTTGCTCTGAAACTATACTTCAGCTTTGTTCTTCGAAAACATACCATTAATCGGTTTATACTCTAATATCTTCTAACCCTACCGGTTATAACTGCAAAACTGTGTCATTATAACCTTCCTCTATCAATGCAGATGCCTTCTTAATAGCCAGTAAATGAAATTTCAGTGATAATGTAGAATTTGAAGGCGTATAAATGCAAGACGCTTGGTATAAATTTCAAGTAAAACTATTAAATTGTCGAACGATCATAACCGAAGTAGAATTTTAAGGTTTTGTTTCCAACAAACTGACTTGGACTTGTTGAAACCGTTTATCATCGAAAGAGAGCTGATTGGTCTAAACTCAAAACCAGGTTTGTTTATACTTCAAACAAGATCTATTTTAGTGGTTTTTCCTTTTTTTTTTGAGGCTTATTGTTTCTTTTACTAGATAACATTGTTCTACTAGAAGCATAGCTCACTAATAAAACACTGTGATATGTGTATTCTGTTGTCTCACGATGTAAATTCGGAAACAATTCATATAGCTAAAGTTTCTCCATATCGCGTTCAACGAAATATTAAGATCAATCATTTTGAGAAAGCGATAACCAGCTTCAGTTAATGATCAGAATAATTTTTTTCTGCTGTTATTAGTCTTTCGACTGGTTTGATGTAATCCTCCATCCCTTCCTATCTAGTGTTAACCTCTTCATCTCTACATATCCCCTACAACCCACGTCCTCAATTATCTGCTTCATATATTCTAATCCCTTTCTTCCTCTACAGTTCTTACCTTCGACTGTTCCCTCCACCAGCAAATTAACTATTCCAGCATGTCTCAAAATATGACCTACAAGCCTGTCGCTTCCTTCTGTAAGCTTCTTCCACAAACTTCTTTCCTCACCCATCATTTCCAAAGCTAATTCATTTCTTACTTTGTCTGTCCACTTAATTTTCAGCATTCTTCTGTAGCACCACATTTCAAATCCCAGAAGTCTAGTGCTGCGTGAATTCAAGAAATGTCACTCCATTAGCTTTCTAGAAGTTAGTTTTAATCATCTGTGCGCTTGCAACCTTAAGCCTCATGTTTCTCCCGATATTGCAACGCTACTGGACGATGATGAAGTTCGGGGCCCTGAATTCTGAAGGATGCTGCTGTAAATTTGCTCCATATTGCATTCTTCTAGTTGATGTAGCTTCAGTTTAATGTAAAAATAATTCAGGTATATAGCGAATTAACTCTCTTTTGCTTAAATATTATGTAAATAGTAAAAATCTGCGAATTTTATTAGTCCCTTCAACAACTGACCAAGGAAATAAAAAATGTCAAAGATTCTGTGTATAAACATGGATACGACAACAACTAAACGTGGCATTATAAAAGTCAAGTGCAAACATTCTTGACACTCCGACGAACGGAAAATTTAGTTTTCCAAATATAAAATTTATTAAGTCCAGCTCTTCAGAAGAGAAAATGCAAATTTAGTCAGCTGAACATTTAGCTAATGTCTATGGCGAGACAACCCCATAATGTAGGTGAACGGTTAACGTTCTGGCAGCGCATTCGGGGGACGCGGGTTCGAATCCCCGTCCGTGCATCCAGATTTGGGTTTTCCATGGTTTCCTGAAATCACTCCAGGTGAATGCCATGATGCTTCCTTCAAAAGGCTATGGCCGAATTCCTTCTCGCGCAAAACAAAACTCACCGAATTCTAGTAAACTACCTTTGAAGGGGGACGTTAAACCTTTTGGTATCTTTCGGAAGATTAGGCCTGAATGGGCCGACACCAGGTTTCGCCATTTCCCTTCTTCAACATGCAGAATTCCTTCCCGCTTTATTAAACCGACGGGGGTTTTGTACCGTTGACCGCACTTTATACGAAAAAATGCTAATTATCTCAGTAGTTTACGATGAATTAGCGAATAATTAGTATTTTAAGATCGCATGTTCGGAAGAGTAAGACTGAATGGGCCAGCACCAAGTTTCTCTCTCCCCCTTCTTCGTCTCTCATTGTATTTAATAATAATAATAATAATTCGATGGTAGGATGGGGAATACGAACTCACGTCCTCCCGAATGCGTGGAAAGTAGAGGGGGAGCTGAAAATTTGTTATGCTAAGGGTGCGTCCATAAACCACGTAACTCCATTTTGGACTTGGAGGGGACGACGCGTGTGCGTACGCGTGTCCTGCCTCGGCGCCGTCGTGTCTGCAGGGGCGGGGCGGGTGACCTACAAAGAGCTCCGGCAGCCATGTAGATAATGACAGTAAGCGGCGCCGTCGGGGCGCGTGACCTACAAAGAGCCAGGTAGATAATTATAGGCCAGAGGCCGCACAGTCGGCCGGGCGCCTAATTATTTGGGAAGCGGCCTGCACACCAAGAAGAGGCGCCGTCGTGTCTGCAGGGGGCGGGGCGCGTGACCTACAAAGATAATGACAGTAAGCGGCGCCGGCAGCCAGGTAGATAATTACAGGCCGCACAGTCGGCCAGGTGCCTAATTATAGGGGAAGCGGCCGCAGGGGGCGGGGCGCGTGACCTATTTTGAAGTGAAAACATACAAATCCTTACTACTACTGTGGATTTTGTAAAGAAATTAAAAGAGGTGGGGGTAAAGGGAAAGAGGGATTGAACTTTTGTATACCATAGTATATGTGTGTAAATTTCTGTATATATCAGATAAAACTGTAGGTATATATAAAAAAATTAAGGGGTGTTGAAGCGAAGAATAGTTTGGTTAAGTTAGTGTGGACAGTATTTTTCTCTTTGTTTTAAAGTATACGTATTCAAAGTTCCGTTGAAACAAGATAAAAACTGTATCTTTGTGGAAAGAACATTTGCAAAAATTAAATAGGGTAAGGGATCAAAATAATACAAGCAGCGGTTACGTGGAACAGTTCGACGAAGATGTCTTTCATGTGGATCGCTTGGTTCTTCATCGTACTTTGCTTGTAGATATTGCACGATCAAAAAATGTCGAACTGAACAATGTGAAAAAACTTGTATTTTTATATACTCGTATAAAAATGAATGTTTGTTTGTATGTTCGTCTTCTATGCGTTCCTAAAACATTCAACCAATTGCGATGAAACTTTGATGAATTGTTGTGTGTACGCGTGCGAAGGTTTGTAACCAAAAGAAAAAAAATCACCCCTTTACTTTTATACGAACCCACATTTTTATCCGACTTTGAGGGAACTTTGCACTTGTATACTTTAAAATAAACAGAAAAATACTGTCAATATTTGGTTTTCAGGAACCCACCCCCCCTTCCCCTTTCCGGCCCAAAATTTTTGTCAATTTTCTTATACACATCCACAATTTTTATTCGATATCAACGAAACTTTTCATACGTATACTTTAAAACAAACAGAAAAATACTGTATATATTTGATTTGCAAAGTTTAGCGTGTTTTTTGTTCTGGAACAGAATACGCAAAATCTTTTCTTTCCTACTCCGCCTGTCTTTTCGATTATAACTTGAAATCTACTGGATGGATTAGAAGCGATTTTTACTATTATGTAAAAATAGTTGGTGCCGCGGCGACTTCTTTCATGTTTGTCAATAATTTTGAAGGGTTTTTTTATTTAATTTGTTTGGAACCCTAAATATTTCCGGGATAAAAAGTAGGTTACTCTCTTCCAAATAGGCAACCGCCAATGAAAGTCTCGTCAATACTAGTTCCCACTCTTTGCCGTTTCTTTTTTAATGTATCATCAATGAGCATGAGCACCGACGAGGTTTCTAAAACAGCAGGCAGCTCTATCATAACTCTGGCGGCGCTTTTTAAAGATGGATACTTACGCAACTCTGGAGTCAAATCGAAAGTAAGGAATAAAATTTTTGATATCTCTTTTACTTCTCGTGATACCGGCTGTTAGTTCGGGAGGATGTAGGTCCGAATCCCCGTCCAGCCTATACAAATTGGGGTTTTCCCTGGTCACTCCAAGAGCAGGCGAATGCATTGAAAAAGCCATGGACGAATTCCTTCTGTTCCTGCCCCAACCTTCTCTGCCTCCAAGGGAGTATCCATAACTACGCTGCCCAATTTAGGCGTTTTTGTAACCCCCTCCCCCACAAGTAGCCTCACCTGGCTTTTGCCTCTACACCTCCAGCTCCCGCATTGAAGCTTTTTTCCTTGTTGATTCCAGACGACTTTTGTACTGTTTTCTATTGTCAGACTATCGTAAATTACATACGGAGATAATTAATAGGGGAAATAAGTATCCACTTGCTGTTGTGTGTTCTGTATCTGATTTTAACTGTGACAATAATATGAATGGAAAGCTACCTGGCCTGGCTCGGAACACCCCCAACCACCCACCTCCTACACCGAACTGCGTAGTTTATGGACGCTCCCTAATGACCTCGATGTCAAAGAGGCGTGAAGCCAGAGCATAAAAAAAAAAAAAAAATCTTGTCCAGGCCGCATTTCAAGCCGACCACAACAGCCAGGAAGGAATCTAGCCTCTAGCATACAGCTTGTAATAAGTCGCGTTCCCAAGGCGAGGCAGTGTGCACGTATCGAGGAAGGGCTATTTTTCGGCGAGCGGAAGCCGCGGGCCTGTTCGTCAAGCCACCCTGCTGCGCTGTTGACAATAACAGCAGGGACACAGCCAAGCTACGGACAATAGGGACACGCCACTAGGATATTGTTGTATCCTGCTCCGAGGCGGAGCGGAGGGAAGCGACTCGTAGAGTGTGTGGACGCTGTGGCCGGTCTGCCGCATCCACTGGGTGTCTGAGGTGCGCATCCCGTCGACAGCAGTGTCGACAGCAGTGCGCGGACACGGTAAAGTGATTCTATAACAGTGCGACAGGTTGCAACATGTCGTGGCCGAAAAATACCCCTGAGGAGCTATCCTGATTAGCTAAAGACTTGTTTGGGAGAGCCAACTGAGCTAGCCATCTGCAAAAACAATTCACATGTAAAATTGGATGTCTTAATTTCTAGAATAAATTCATGTCTTTTGTTACCCATCTTTCATATGTAACCCCTGACATGTCATGTACGAGGCTCAATATTAATATGTTGATAAAGAAAATTTTAATTGCTGACGCCATACAGTGTTCTAACAAGTTTCGAAGTAGAGCCCCACCAAAAGAGTATATTACAAGTCCTCTGGTCCAGATCCATTCCAGTCTGACCACATCACTTTCGGTATCTCGAGAACTAAGCGAGATATCCAACATTTTATTGCTCATTTTCGATTTGTCTCGTCGAGTTGCATGAGAATCTGTTATTAAATTGCGTCGCTACAGCTATCGTAGAGTTCCTGCATTATATTTGTGCTGATACTCGTCATAATCAGGCGATTCTGATGTCTCTTTTATGTTGTCTGTAATTCCTCGGCACCATATCTCGCATCGCGACAGACCGTTAATTCCTGCTCGTCAGCAGTTTTAGAATTCCGTCCCGCGGTGCATTGTGGTCTCTGGCTCACCACACAGCTCGTCTTGTGAGGTAATTATGTTTGAACAGTTATTCCGTATTGCCTATACACCTATTTCTTTTTTTCTGTTACTTCGTTTCAATTATTCTAAACAGGAATTTATCTGAGATATTATTGCCCATTGACAGAGTTTTTAACATAGGATATTCCTGTTCGCAATCAAGAGTAGACACATTTTAGTGCAATACACGATCAGACGTATTTAATTCATTTACTGCTGATGTGAACAGTTTACTTTAAACTAATTTCATGATGTCTTGAAGTTATCCTGTGTGTGTGTTTTTGTTTGTTTGAGACGAATAAGCGCATTGAATTTTTCTCACGACACAGGGGAAATTCCTTGACACTACTGTTGTATTTCAAAAATTAAAGCAGAATGACCCTGTCAACACTAAGTTTAAACCATTTACTCTATGACAGCAATAGTTTCATGTATTCTATTAATTCAACGAGGAAGAAAAAACGAAACTTCCATCTCATATCACAACTACATACATGGCTGCGTCATGAATTGAATATTCGGCTTGAGCAGTGAATATCTGCTTCCAGAATCGGAAACTAAAATCGCTGAACTGGAATGAAGATATCGATTATGCAGCGGCTAAACCTTGAATCGATAAAGTCCATCAGGGTTTTAAATCCAAACAATCGTATATTGTATTGGTTGTTCTAAATCGTAATAATTGGAACAAAGTATTTACAGGAAGCCGATTTCACGAAAATTATTCCACTCATCTTTCATTAATCGAGAAACATTTCGACTTTATTAAAAAAAAAAAAAGTTTGGCGAAATCTAGCGATATCTCACCAAAGGGGAGGGAAGGGGGAGTCAACGGAAATATCACGTGAGGTTTTGAAATTTCATATTCTTGAAAAATGGTAGAGCAAAAAAAAGTCGATTTTAGGAGGGTGTGTGGTCTAAAAGCCGACCTTAGGGGGGGGGAGGGGGATATCCGCACTTGGAAACATGAGCCCTAAAAAAAAAGGTCACAAAAAGTTACGAGGTCCATTACGATTTTACTCGACAGTGTCTATACTGCAATTTTTCAAATATAGGTTACAATCCTGAAATACATCTATGGGTAACCTGCACCTCAACAAGTTACCACATGAAACCAGAGTCGTTCTCAAACTGCCTGTAATGTTTTCCAGTGCTAACGAAAAAGGCAAATTGTTTCCCATTATTAATAGTTTTTCTGTGGCTCTTTCACATTCTTTTGGTTCTGGCTTTACGCCTTGTAGACGTCAAGGTCATTAGAGGTGGTAGAGGACTTGAGGAACGGGAAGGATTTCGGCCCTAGCCTTTTGAAGAAACCATCCTTGCATTCACCTGCAGTGATTTGGGGAAACTACAAAAAACTAAAATCTGGATGTCTCGAAAGGGGATTCGAACTCGTGTCCTCCCAAATCCGAGAATAGAGCGTTACCACTCACACACCACACTCTGTCCTATTAATTTCGTAACAATTCAAATGAATTCTCTATTCAAGATCCGTTCTGAAAAACAGTACGGGATGATACATCGGCCAGTGAAGGCAAAAATAAGCTGAATTAGATCATGGCGATTTTAGTTAATATATTTGACCATCACCGATGTACGGCTTCATTACCCTCGGCAAGAATATGCCAGCAATGTTTTGCCTATTTTAATCCTCACGGCAAAATGCTAGTAAGAAGTCTGCAAAGAGCGTCGGAACAGCTAGCTACCAGAATAGTCAGACGTGATACCATATGCCTAGACCGGTGCAAAATTTATAGCGGTAAAACTGTAATTCCGAAATTAAAATCTTTATATGTATTTCCTTACGAATTCTGTATCAATGGGAGGACTTCATAATATTTTCGGTGTGTGATGTATTTTTTAAATGCTGTCAAAAATACGTAAAACTTCTGCAGAAAATTGAATTCGTATTACCGCAACTTTATGTATACACAATTTTTTAATTCAACAAATACCACACAGTACTGAAGAGAAATGCATGTAGGAAAGAAATGTGTTGGGGTATCGAACTCCTGACCTGTGTCCTGATAGTGCCTAATATTCCCCCTGCTGCTGTACACTCTGCGTGTCAAGTATTACCATCTACAGTATAAAATAAACGGCATTATGATGACGTGTTACTATATTATGCATCCAGTTAGTTCGAACCCATCTTCTAACTGGAAGTTTCGAGATTAGGTACAAAGTTTCGCGTGATTACTTTGGAATAACGACGCTTGAAACGAAACTAAGACGCAAACGCAACTGCTAACCATGGAAAAGAAATACATGGAGACGACGCAAGGGACCTTCACCACGCATTGAAGTGACGCCGGGGGAGGAGGAGTGGGGGGCTAGGCCGCATCCATACAGACACGGGGTATATGTACAAAAACCTCAAGGGGACTCTAGGATAAACGTAACGCCGCAATCTCCTGATGGATTATTATGTAACTCGATGAGACAAATAAAAAATGAATAATAAAAATTTTCGATATCTTGCCTGGCTCTCGAGGTATACTGTCCCAAAAGTGAGTTGAAATACAGAAGAAAAATTTCACAAAAAGTCAAATTTTATGGTGGATTCTTATGTAACACGACGAAAAAATCGAAAATAAAGAATAAAATTTTTTGACATCTCACTTAGTTTTCGGGATATACTGTCTCCAAACAGCTATTGTATGGATAGGTAATATGGCCGCCGCCGCGCATGCGCAGTATCTGCCGATAGTTTAGAGGCGGCGTCACAGAATAAGCGGCATTTCCTCTCCATATATTTCTTTCCTCCATGCTATAACAACAGACATGGTATCCTGGCCGTGTGTGTATTTGGTGTGCTCGGCTGTTTGTTCTGAATGCTGACCACTTGTTGCTCTCCTAATAAATCTTCTCTTTTATCTTTTATTGTATGTTGATCATGTTTTTTAAGAAGTATCATGGATAGTAGACATTATTTGTTGTGGTTATTGACGTTCTTGTAAGCCGTCCTTTGTATGGAACTGTCCCATACCGGCTCCGCTTCCACTGTAATCATCATCTAGCGAGACATGCATTTTTCTGAAGTCACTGTCCATTTTCTAAAAACAGCCACCGGTTCACTTTCTCTTAACACTTTCGAATTCTAACTCGGATGAGAGAGCTGTGTGTAGAGAACTCACGTTATAGTTACATTACGTTTTTTATGTTGTTGACTGTATGTAACGAAGCTCCGTGTTTCTTTACTGCGTTTGCAAGGGCGTATCCAGTGAGGAGTAGGGAGGGGGGGGGGGGAGTGATCTGCTCCCACCCCCCAGAAGAAAAATCAAGTTGCCTTCAGTAGGCTTCAGCGACTGAAGAACTGGCTCAAGAGAATATGAGAGAGAAAAACTGACTGGATTAAGCCTGATGAGTGTGCATCGAAATTTCGTGAAAGGTCATCGTGCGGTATTGACAAACAATTTTAGTGACAAATGTTCTGAGAATCCGAGATGATTAATATTTACATGAAAAACGATAACTGAGTTACGCTCTTAACTAAATAGCAGATCCTTAGATTAAGTGGTTGGATTACATATTAATCTATGATAAAAATAGTTTCCTCAATAGGTTTGAGTTTTATTCTGTAAGAAATCGTCATGTTCCAGCCCCCACCCCACTTCCTAAACACAAATACGAGTTACCCCTTCCCCCCCCCCCCAGTTAAAACCTTGACCCCGCCTAGTTCTGAGCCTGGATACGCCCTTAACCGTTGGTCTATTTTGGAAATATAGGTCACATGGATAGAATATGCAGTTTACAATCTGGAGCACAACCTGCTGAGATTCAGTTAGCAACAGTTGGCAACATGGTTTCACATCGCCCTGCCAGTTGCAGGTATTCCCGTGTCGCCTTATCCGGGACATCATTTTAAAAAAATAATAAAAAATATTATATTGCATTACTCTGAAATTTACTTTTTCAATCGGCATTACAACTGTTCACATAACTAAAATCCTAAATAAATCACTAAGCAAATATTTCACGTTTAATAACGGACAAATAATTTCCATTCTATTAAGAGCTTTTAGAAATACAGCATCTGCTCAAATATTTGGACTCACTTTCATCTGAAACGAATGTTTTGTGTATCTAGTGTTGTCGTATATTAATATTAATTTTAAAGTCATGATACAAATCAGTTTGCAAGTACAGAAACCAGAACCTGTCAGTTTCTGATTTATTATTATTATTATTATTTTTTGCTATTGCAAACCTCAGAAAACAGTTAAAAGCAGAAATAGATCAGCACTGTTTGGCATTTGTGCTTAAGCAACAGCCCCCGATTGTGTTAGCAGTTGGTAGCCCTGCGGCTGTTACGCTCCTCTGCCTTTCTCCCCCTCAATCTGTTTGCGTATTTTATTTCACTATTTTCAAAGTTATTCTGGACCTATAACCACTTTGACGTCTGGAAATTTCATAGTTAAAATACATCATCTCTATCGTCGTCGAAATTAAAGAAAATTCGTCTTTACTGATGGTCAGCGTCCTGGCTGTTCCGTTTAGTATGCTCACCCCCCCGCTAACCGTCACTGGGTTAAACTGGAAAGAAAATAATGGCGCATTCGCTGAATTATTTGTGTTTTGATGGACATAAAACTTGTAACAAATGAAAAATGTTTGTTAATGCACAAAAAAAACATTTATTGATGACAGTGATACGGTGTACACCTTGTCGAAAAATAAAACAGCTTTCATATCGAATAAGTGAACCTATATAATGTAAAAGTATAAGGATATTGCTTTATGATAAACGGTTGCGGGAAAAAGTGAAAAGTGAAGAGAGAAATTTGACGTGATGCGTGTGAAGTCAATTTCAACGCCACCTTATTTAATAACTCAATTGCTAACCAAAGCTGAGTTTGTTTTAAAAAAATATATGCGTGTGGTGCTTTTAGAATGTTTAACCGTTGGAGACGTTCTTTTACTTATAATGTAGCAGCTATGATGTGTATAACTGGTTTGTATTAGCCAGCTAAACAGTAGCTGTTATGAAATAAGCAACGCTACAGAACTGTTAATATCTCGCTACGTTGATATTGCTACTACATAGTCTGGGCGCCATTTTAACTCTTGTGTCCTCTGGATTCCGCGGAAATAGAATCAAATGGAGTCGTGTCTACAGGGGCGTAGCTACTATGGGGCTAGGCGGTGCAGTGCACCGGGCCCCTACGCTCAGGGGGCCCCCAAGCATACCTCTGGGGGCCCCAATTTGGACCTCTGGGGGCCCTCAAGCGCTGTTCAGGGGGCAATTAAGCACAACTCAAGGGCTCCAACCTCAGCTCAGGGGGACCTTACTAGCAACACAAAGCAAACAAAAAAGGTCGCCCATCTGGCCTGAGGGCCCATAAAAAAATTTGCACCGGGGCCCTTGTTGACCTAGCTACGCCACTGCGTGTCTATCCTTCCCGAACTTAGGAGCTGTTTAAACGATGCTCTACTTTATGTGTTACATCTAGCGTGTCCCGACACTATTTTCTTTTCTTCTTCGACTGCCTTTGTTGATATTTATTATACGAGCCGAGCATGGTTGGGGGGAGGGATAACATTTCGGAGGACGCGGGTTCGAATACAAGATTTCTACTTCTCATAATTCTCTGAAATCGCTCCAAGGGAATGCCGCGATGGATCATTAAAAAACAAAGGACATTGACGAATCCTTTCCCTAGTCCTTACCTGCCTCTAACAACCTCCACGTCGACGACACGTAACTCCTAATGTGTTACGCGGCCTCACATTGCTCTGCATGTAGACCAGGTTATTATATTTTCTGATTCCGGCAAATTAGCTAATGGCATAGTCGCAGGCTCCATATTATTCGGCTCAATTCAAGGCAAGTATTTTTTTATATTATTTTTTTACTTATTGCTTTACGCCTCGTCGACGGCTAAGGTGATTAGAGGCGGATGGGATCTGGAGGGAAGGAATTCGGCCATGACCTTTATGTAGGAAGCATCCCGGCATTCACCTGCAGTGATTTGTGGAAACCATGGAAACCCAAATCTGGATGCCCGGACGGGGATTTGAACCCGCGTCCTCCCGAATGTGAGGCAAGAGCGTTAACCGTTCACCCACCACGCTCGGTGCTTTGTCTTGAA
Organism: Vandiemenella viatica; assembly: GCA_031002005.1. Taxonomy (NCBI): domain Eukaryota; kingdom Metazoa; phylum Arthropoda; class Insecta; order Orthoptera; family Morabidae; genus Vandiemenella; species Vandiemenella viatica. The sequence continues at coordinate 26,906 of JARYHS010004207.1, forward strand.
CACCTCCATTACGAGTCAGCTACAGGGAACTGCTGCAGTGTTTGTAAGTCACGTGTCTTCACTGCAACAGACGATAAGGGGTCGTCAATTAATTACGTGAAGTGGTTTTCCGGTATTCCGGACCTCCCCCTCCTCTGATGAGATGGGGTGAGATCTGGTAGGACCCCCCCCTCCCCCTGTGAAGTGACGTGCGATATTGCCGGAGGGCACCCCCTCTACTAATCGACCTCGTAGTTTTTTTGAGACCTTTTTCTTTTTAGCCCCAAGGACGGTTATTTCCCCCCCCCCCACCTCCCCAACTAAGGTCGGTTTCCACGTGGTTTCTACACCATATAACTCCCCTAAAGTCTACATTCACGTCATTTTTAGACCTTTTTTTTGCTCTACCATCCTTCAAGGATTTCGAAACCTTGATCCCCCGACCCCCTTGTTGAGCTTTTGTGAGATTTCGCCGGACCCCCCCCCCTCAATTTCACCTCACGTAATTAATGGACGCCCCCTAACAGCGTTGGTTCTTTTTTTTTTTGCATTTCTTCGCCATCGAGGTTATTAGAGCCGGGAAATGACAAGAAACGGGGAGCAATTCGGCCATGGGCTTTTGAAGGAAGCATCCCGGCCATTCGCCTGGAGCAATCTGGCGAAACAATACAAAACCTAATTCTGGGTGCCCGGATGGTGATTCGAACCCGCGTTCTCCGGAGTGCGAGGTCAGAGCGTTACCGTTCACCACCACGCTCGGTTTAAACAAATTTAGCTGTAGCACTGTAACTGAATGTGCTGCAAGGTTTCTATGAGAGGGTTTAGACATTGGAATGCGTTGCGTGGGAGCGCGTGATAAGCCGTGCGCTGTATCTGGTCGCCACTGCGCAAACACACCCTCCTGTCACCATACTGCCACTTTAGAAGTTGCATTCTGCGATAACTTCCAGCTAAAAATCTAGCAGCCCTTCTCTGCACACCCTCAAACTCCTGTATTTTATACTAAAAATGTGGGTCCCATACTACACTACCATATTCCAGTAATGGTCTGACCAAAGTTTTGTAACCCAATTCCTTTTACTTCTCTCGTACATCCCCCCTCCCCCCCCTCCCCCCCGTCTAACCTAACCTAAAACTAACCTAACCTACCACCTGTCCTATGTGTCCTGCCCAGTTAAGCTTGTTATCAAATGTAATGCCAAGATATTCACATTTCAAGTCTTCGGCAATTCTTTGCCCACCTTATAATAATTATCCACCTTTAGTTTTTTATGTGTGTATCTAATAAGCTGACTCTTCTTTGTGTTTATCTTCATCCCATGTTTACCAACCCAACTGGAATGTCTACAGCTGGCGCGCGTGGTGGCTTCACATTCAAGAGGTCGCCAGTTCGAATATCCGTAAGATAATAAAGATTTGGGTTTTTCATGGTTTCCCCCAAATCACTCCACATAGTACGGTTTCTTCAGAAAGACCATTGCCGAATCTCTTCCCGTAGCTTAACCCCGGCGCTTTCTCTGCTGTAATGACTCGGACAAGGTGTAAAGTAATAACAGAAAGCCACTTATTCGTGTTCGTAAAAATTCGGAGCCATCACATAGAAATACTTCTCTCCGTTATGAACACACAGGTAGCGCTGCGGCAGGTTCTCATAGGGAACGTACACAAACTACGTGGCACCGTTTTGGACTTCTGTGAACTCCCCCCCCCCCACCCACCCATGTAGCCTGACGTGGATTTGCTCTACCTCCCTCCCCTCCCCCCCATGCATGCCATGTAGTTGTTTCCCCTGTTGATTCCAGAAGACATTTTGTACTGTTTTCTCTTGTCAGACTACCCTAAATTACATACGCAGATAGTTAAATGACGGTAATAAATATTCTCATATTGTGTGTTCTGTATCTTATTTTAACTGTGACAATATGAACCGGCTCGGAATCCCGCTCCCCCCACCCACTTACCTTTCTACCCAGTCCCTCACCCCCCCCCCCCCAATCATCTTCCTTTACTTCCAGTGCAGTAAATTTTGATCTCATCTTAACAGTTATTATCTTCAGTAACAGTTACAATGGTATGGTGCGCTAATAAAGTGTATATTAGTTTATAGTGAAATTGTCTGGCACCGCTAGTGGCGTAATTTCCGCCAAATTCGTGTCACGGCTACCTGGAAAAAGTGCGGCGCATCTGTCTGTATCACGTAGTGCAGATCTTAGATATAATTTACACAACCGATCTGTATTATTGCAATTAATCTTATATTTGTTAAATTATTACCTTAATTTTTAAAAATGTGTAGCAATTGTTTCGTAGATCAGTCAGTTTCCGCAATCTTTGTGGTTAAATTATATTAAAAACATAAAGGGTCCCCACAGACGATCAACTTTGTTGACAACCTTGTTGTCAACTTGGTTGTCAGCGTTTGCCACAGACGAAACGAAATGTTGGCGACCAAGTTGTAAAACATCACATTCGAGTATGTGTCATCATTTATTTGTTGAGTGTTTTCTATTACTGAATTTTATTATTTTGAATTGCTGTTTTTAAGTATTTTGGTTATAGTACAGCTTTATTATTGAAAAAATGAGTGAGGGAGCATTAGTTTTTAGAGAGTTGCGTGACGATAATGTCTCTCCTGCATGTCACAAAGGCACGATATTTAAAACCGCGGCCGCAATTCTAATTCCAATTTAATGAGCGAGCAACATGTCACTGCAACTGACGACGTCCAAAATTTTTTAAGAACGGGAAGTAAAATTTTCAATGAATTGGCTAAAGTGCGAAGATTTATTGAAAATGATACGAACATGAGGATTGTATTAATGTGAATAAACGATTGTCCACTTCCTTTTTTTTTTTGCATTACGCCTCGCCGACGTCAAGATCATGAGGCAGGAAAGAACTGAAGGCAAGGAACGGGAAGGAATTCGGCAATGGACTTTTGAAGGAACCATTCAATCATTCACTTGGAGTGATTTGCAGGAACCATGGAAAATCCTAATTTGGATTGGCGGATGGGGCTCAAACCCGCGTCTTCTCTAATGAGAGGACAGGAGGTCACCGCTCACCCAGCTGTTCGAAACCCTGATGTTTTTAGCTCGTGGCAGAGCGTCGAGGTTTTAAAAATTCCCACCTCTATATCGCCACACTCTATCATTGAGACTTGTGTAACGTAGGAATTTCAGTGATCTGAAGTACCATTAACTTCGGCTCCGGCTCTAGTTCTTTAGCTCAGTTTCACGTGTTTCAATTCCCTCCGGTAATAAGCTCTAAAATTTCTGACTGTCTTCTTATAACTGTCTATATACGTATGTAGCTCCATTTGTTACCAAAGAACTTAATAGTTTTGGTCACTCATTCTTCTTTTTGTTACAATCCTGAAATATTTCCTATTTCAATTCCACAGCTTCAGCAGTTCTTTTAAAGTATTGGAAAATTCATCCAAATTTGAATGTTCCGTACACTTTCCATATTGAATAAACAGTAATTGACCTCAAAAAATGAAAATATTAATTTCAACTGATCAAATGAAAACATAGTCACCAAAAACAACAACATAGACAGAACAGCCATAAGTTTAGAACTGATGTTGAGAACATTGTAGTCAACTTCCCCACAGACGCTACAACAAGGTCTCCAACATTAGACTCCGCCAACCAAATATCAAAACTGTTTGATCTTACTTCAACCAAAACCTCAACCTGAATCTCAACCACCAACTGCCCACAGACGTTCAACTTAGTCTTCAACACGGCAAGTTGACGACAAGGTTGAGAACCAAGTTGAATCGTCTGTGGGCCTCTTAGATGTATGATATTTTATGATATAGTTGGCAACCCTGCTGTCGGTGAAATACTTTGTGTCCGCTGACTACGGAAGTTTAAATTTTCTCACGTCTACCTTTCTCCTCACCCTTTTCTACAAATAACAAAAACTTTAAAATCATCACTAATGAAAAGATATTTCGGAATTACTGATTTCATATATTACTGTCTCGATATCTACGTAATGATATTGATAACTGCAAGATATATGCTGCGTTGTTAATTTTGTAAAGTCTTGAGAAAAAAAAAATCTTATCGTTCAAATACTTCACACAATTTATCATACTATCATTATTTTAATACGAAAGAAATTTTTTGTATACCCACTTATATAAGGCAAGCGTTCAATGAAACAACGGGGGAACCCCCAGGATCTGTGTCAGTGTAGTTCCCGCGTTTGCCGCGAGAGCGCTCGCTTGCTGTGCATGTCGCCATTGTCTCGTCTCGCGTGATGGGGACAGCTGATAATCTGGTGAGTTCACACTTTCTTCACGTATTTTAAGTGTTCAACATTCGTGTATTAGCCTGAAATCTAAAATAGTGTGACTTCACACAAAACTTCGACACAAAATAATATTATTTCCAGCCGTTGTGATTGCGTGTTTTGTAATTTTCTTTGCGAGTTGTGTTGTGATTTTGTCCAGTGCCGACTTTTTGGATTCCATCGCTGGTGAGTGTGGACTGGATTCTCACTTTGCTTTGTCTACCCCGACCTCATAACTTGTGAACTGTTTCACTCAGAAATTTTCAGTTGCTCGTTGTTGTAGTTGTTACTAGATAGTAATGTAAAATTTCGTGAAATCACGAGGTATGAAAATTATCGTATTTTGGTTAGTGGTGGCTGAGATATTCTTGATGTGGATCAAATGAATGCTGGTGACAGGGCGACAAATCTCAAAATGTCTGTGTTTTTCCGTTTTTTTTCACACTCTCTGAGACAGCCTTAAGCGTAGAAACACAAAAATATACCTCCCTCTACTTCATTTCCGAAACCAAACTTCCAGTAGTAGCTTTTACGGATAATAACTTAATGTGTGATTTTCCACAAATTTGATATTTCAGCAAACATTTTTTCAAGAAAATACGTATCACTCGATAGATAATTACATGAATGGATCAAGAATTTTAATTTTTCAAAATATATCTAACCCCCCCGTAATTTTTTTGAAGTGAATTTTTTTTTATTGTTTTGATGCATAATCACCAGCATTTCTGAACCTTTTTGAACTCTTGCATCAGTGAAATAGTAAAAATAATTATACAGGCCTCATTTTTATCGTGTTTATATTATTAACTCATCCTATAAATTACAGGAACATATCGCTGTCCATACACACTATCAGGGAGCGTCCATACACCACGTGGATCCATTTTGACCTCATGTGAACCCCCCCCCCCCCTTCCCTCCTTTGTCGCACCCCTTATCCCTCCGCACGTTGCACGTAGCTTTTCCCCTACTGATTCCAGAAGACTTTTTGTACCGTTTCCTCTTGTCAGACTATTGTAAATTACCTACACAGATAATTGAATGAAGGAAATAAATATTGCATGCTGTTGTGTTTCTGGGTTTAATTCTAGATGGGGATACCGCTGCCTCGCGACTGTTAACGTGACGTCATCGTGACGTCGCGTTCACGTACAGTCATAAAAACATATATTTGCTAATCTTCGCGGGTTCACTGCCGGATGATGAAATGCGAGCTTCACCTCAAACATTGAACAACTGGTTGTGTTACCGGACATCTGCGGCCGCCTGCATCTGATCCACCTTCGGGATATCAGTTTATGTTGATATTGTACAGCTTTAAATTATTGTGACCGAGCGTAGCTGAGGTCACAATATATGTTTTTCACGCGGATGACTGTACGTGAACGTGACGTCACGTTAACAGTCGCGAGGCAGCGGTATCCCCATCTAGAATTAAACCCATTTTTTAACAAAACTCGATTGAGAATTTCATGAATGGAACAATAATTTTAATTTTTCAAAATTTATCTAACCCCTGTAATTTTTTTGAAGTGAATCCTTTTTTTATTGTTTTGATACATAATCACCAGCATTTCTCAATCTTTTTCAACTCGCAAATCAGTAAAATATTAATAATAATTTATATGGGCCTAATTTTTTATCGTGTTTATATTATTAATTCACCCAACAAATTATAGGGATATGCCGCTGTCCATAACTACACCTGCGGCTACTACAGGGCGTTCGCCGGGAAAACGCTACCCACTGTTAGCGCTACAAGGAAGAAACTAGTGATGTGCCGGATATCCGTATCCGTATCCGCGGATATCCGGGGGGAAAAAAAGATCTGTATCCGTATCCGTATCCGTTACTATTTTGGCGGATCTTTAACGGATCTTTTTTAAAGAATTTCATTACGTACAGGCCCGCCGCTAGCTGTTTGAACGCCCTTGTGCAATATCAATTATGCCGCCCCCTGTCTTAACTACAGCTGGTGGTAGATCTAGAAATTTCCTGAACCGGGTCAAAATCTGTGATGCCGCATTTACACTCTCGCCTCGCCTCGCCTCGCGCCTCGTGCACGAGCGCTGACACGAACTGCCGTTTACACTCTCGCAAGAATTCATTCATGGATGACTAGTGGGCGTGCCAGCTTTCGTGGTAAACAAACTACTCGGCCAATTTCTAAGCTGCCACTGTTTCAACAATAACGGGTTTGATCCAATAGTTAAACGCTTTCGTTATTTTTTAAACAAATTAATTGACTTTTTAAGTTTTTTTAATTAGATTTAATGATTTATTTATAATCGTTTCTCGGAAACAAACCGAGTAATAATAAACAACGCCGAGAAAAATTGCAGTCATTTATAGATTTAATTATGTTGATTTCCACCTTAAAGGAGCTAATAAAACTCTTATAGGTTACCAAAATGTTCTGTATGTCATTATTTATTGAAATCTTTTAACTACTGCGTTACAATCTATTAAGAAGAAAATTTCAATAGTTTCCTGAATTATTATCTATAAACGATAATAACTCCAGAGGATATTGACAGATTCAGTACCCACCTCAACTAACTTTAGACATGGGAAAACGATTTGTAGATATTTTGAAATTCGATGTGTATGACTGGATGAAAAATCCTTCTACCGCAAATATTGGAGAAGCTGTTAGAACTTGACAGGAAGAAGGTTTAGAAATCGTATATGACGCAGAAAGTAAACAAATTCGATAGTGATAGATATGAAAACCCGTGGCTTATTAATAAAAAAAATACCTGTCATATTAAAATATATGACAACTGATATTCAGTTTAATGAAAACTTTTCCTTCATATCTCATGTAATCAGGCATTTGTGCTGTTAATCATATTATAGCCAAAGAAAGAAACCGAAAGAGGAGACCTTTGTTTGTTCCTTGCAATATTGACCAAGATATCCAGTTTCTATTTTAACATAATCTGCCTTAGGAATATCATTAATAAACCAAATAATAAAATATAATTTCACCAAACTTCGTCCTTTTATATACGCAAAGTATAAATAAAAAGACAGATTTAACTACAGTGAGTAGTTTTATAAAGACTTATTGTGCCAAACGTAGCGAAAGTCAGACAAAGTATTTGTCAAATTATTATTAATGGCTTTAACTCGCTGTACGTCTGTTTCATAAGGTATACATTGATACAAAAGTGGGCGGTAGGTATAAAGGTTGACTACCTCTGCTGTAAACAATGTGCTCGCGCCTTTGACTCGCGCCAAGAGACCGCCACTGAGGCGAGCGGCACTCGCGAGCTTAGACGAGGCGAGGCGAGACTACGTGAGTGCACCGTTTACACTCTCGCGTTCGCGGTGTCTCGCCTCGCCTCGTCTAAGCTCGCGCGAGAGTGTAAACGCGGCATGAGAGTGCCGCCTTGCCGCCCCCATTGTTGCCACCCCGAGTGTCGCCGGCCGCCTGAACCAGCTGTTGAGCTAAAAATAAAATAAAAGGTCGCCCGCTACATAAGTGTAACAAAATTTCGTCGCGGCGACAATGGAGTGGCAACTATGGCGGGGCGGCAGGAGTCGAACCCTCGATTTGCAAACCTCCCACGCCCGCTTGTGGCAGGCCTGATAAGTATATAAAATTTTAAAGATAGATTGCAACGGAATGCCATTAACTTCAATCCCAATTACTTTTTATTTCTTAAAATCACATATATATATCTTAAAAATCACACACATATATATAATAATCACATTTATATTACAAAAATTAAATGTCATATTTAAATCAAGTAATGGTAAATTGTACTTCAGAAAGAGTAACTTGGCAGCTCTGTCCCCCAAAAGTCTATTACGATGAGGATCGTAAATAATTCCTGCTGCACTGAAAAACTGCTCACTCGGAACGCTTGTTGCAGGTGTCTATAAGTATGTGCGGGCTATGTGGCTTAGACTTCCAAATTTTTTACTATTAATCTCCCAATACTTTAACGGATCTTGGTATCTTGGTAATCTTTTTTCATTGGCATATTCTACGAATAAATTAGCATTCGTACATGCCATTTGGTTTCCAGATTCCTCGTCATCATCGTCGCTATCTAACATTTTGGCCATAGAGTCTTCTAAGTTGTTGCAGTGTACTTTTCTTACAGCATTTAGTTTTTCTGTGCTAATTGTCGTTGTGACATTTTTCTCCGTTTCTGTAAGTAATTGTTGCTTGATATCATTGATGCGAAAGTCACTGAAGAATTTACCTTTGTAGCGTGGGTCTAAAAAACGTTGCAATTTGGAACAATATATTTTTGTCAGTTTCTGAAAAACGATAATTTAATTCATTCTTCAAACAAGACAAAAACTCAAGAACGACGGGTGTGCTGATATTGGAAGTTTCCCCTCTGTTAGCAGGAATTTGAATCTCGTCATACAATTTATTTAATGCTCGTACTAGAGGAATAACGTCGGATATGCACGTGTTTTGTGTGCTCAAATTTTTTGTGGTTTCCTCCAGAGGCTTCAAAACACTCACTAATTCTTGAATTAAAATCCACTCTTCGGCACCAAGCTGGTCTATTTTATTATTAGTAGAATAAAGTGATAGCGAATCCTTTATACAACCAAGTCTTTCCAACATATAATAAGTAGAATTCCAGCGTGTCGGAGAATCTTGCAAAACTTTTAAAACTTTTTGATTGAGTCGACCTTGTATTTTTTTTAATTCTTGCTTTGCCACTGTAGAATGATTGAAATGTCCTGCAATTTTTCTGCATTTTGTAAGTAATATGGAGATTGCATCAACTCTCGCAATAGCTTCTTTCACCACCAGATGCAGCTGATGTGCTGTACAGTCAATATTGTTTATGTCAGATAAAGTGCAGGCACGCTTCATGTTGGATCCCCCGTCTCTTACCATGCAGTGCACATTCTGTTTCAGGATTCCCCACTCTTCAAGCATACTTTCAAATATCGCAGAAACGTAGTCTCCCGAGTGACGTTCTTCAAGAATCTCCGCTTTCAAAACGATATTTTTTCTTATAAAGTCTTTTGTAATTCCATGACATGTTAAAGATAATAATGAAACACCTGAGGAAGAATCTGACCAGATATCTGATGTGAAGGAAACTTTCTCAAAATCCTTCAACACGTTCTTTATTTTCGATGACACTTTATCGTAAAGACCGTTGCAAACAAGTTCCGTAAAATATTTCCTCCCTTTTAGAACATAATTTGGAACAACATGATCCATCAATCGTCGGAACCCCAAATCTTCTACGTGTTGAAAAGGTAAGTCGGATAAAGCTATCATTTCTGCAATTAAATAATCAATTTTTAATGATTTGGGGTTTGTATTATCCCACATTTTTACTTTTTCTAAGTATTCATCAAAAAATGTTTGCCTAAATTCTCTTTTTACCGTTTGTAAAGATGTTCCCTGCTGAATGTTTTCGTCGGCAGTCTTCTTAGCTGAGTCTTCTTTTAAGAATAAATCATATTCTTGCGGGTGTTTCCTCTGAAGATGATTTTTTAATGAAGTTGTGCCTTTACCTTTACGGGAATATACTCCTTCACAGATTTTGCATTTTGCAGATTCGTCTTTTACTATTGTAAAATACTTCCATATTACACTGCTAAACTTTTTTGTGGACATTGTTTTTATTTCAATTTCACTTATAACTGCTCCAAAAAAACACAAACGTACATAATCTACACTAGCCTACCTCACACTAAACTATAAACAAAAATACATACAGTGCAAGGTCGAAACAAGTCGCGTATGCGGGAGGTTTGTCGATAGTCGATCGTAGTAGCGACTTTAACCGTCGGTCCAAGGTCACACGTCACAAGGTCCGTATCCGTATCCGTATTCGCGGATCTAGACGCTAAAGATCCGTATCCGTATCCGCGGATATACATTTTTAACGATCCGGCACATCACTAGAAGAAACTGCTCCCGGCGAGCGAGCGGTCAGCTTCGGGCATTGTTCGACCGTCGGCCGCGGACTATTTCAGAATAATTACGCTTCATAAACTTGTATGTGCTAAGCATTTAAATGTGACGACAGTTGCGGATCAACAGTGCCATCGTGGACACCCTGCAGGTACCAGTTGCAAAATCTAATCCTAGGCCCCTGGTCTATTTCTGTAATTTTATGCACCACAATTGTTTTGTACGGCTTTAAGTGAACTAGCTTTGTTACTTTCCAAGCTGACGTCTTAGATACGCCTGCCTGCTGCCCTAACTGACTTAATGATTTTTGGGTGACTGTTCTAGTCGAAAAGCGATATCGTCAATTTTCTCCTTGTGAGGAATGAACCCGTTTCTCTTACTTTTTTAACCAGACGCATAATTGTTGATTTAGCTGGCAGTAAAGCGCCAGGATATTCGCGACGAAATTTACTGCGACACTTTTTAAAAGACTTCTTCTTCACATATGTATCGTAGAGAAATATTCTTTGTTGCAAACTGTAACGTACCATAATTTTACTCACACTCAAACACGGTACAGATTAGTAAGAGTATGAAGCCCTAAACCAGCCAAACCGCAAAGAAACGTTTATTCACAACACTATTGGGGCAGCGGAGGTGTTAAACAGTGCGGTGATTCACGGTGCCGTGTGGCGGGAGCTGCTGGCCCGACTGTCCCAGCAAGTTGCCGACGGCAACAGACTGGCAGGGTAGCGTTTCCCGGCGAACGCCCTGTATAAGGGAGCGTGCCCCCCCCCCCTCTCACGAGGCCCAACGTGGCTTTAGTCGGTACCTTTCCTCCCCCCCCCTCGTAGCACGTAGTTTTTTCCCCCGTATTGATTCCAGAAGACATTTTGTACTGATTTCTCTTATTCCCCCCTCTAGACCGAGCCACGTGGTTTATGAACGCCCCCCAATGCGTTGAGGAAAGCTCATTAACTCAATTATCAAAGCAACGCCGCTCCTTCCACACCGACTGGAAACTTATTTAGTGAATATCCTGGAAATACCATATTTTTGCCCTAGCTGCAGTATTCATTGCTTTCAGATGGTTTGCTTACCGCTTATAGTGTTAAACAGTTGGAGTGCGCTATCCATTTAATGTGTACATATTTTACTAGTGTATTTTTTGCTATGGTATCCTAAATTGAATTACTGTTAAATATTTTGCGTGCGCGCCACCTTTCACACCCCGCGAATCACTGTTCCGTATTATTTATAATACATTTACGCAAATCGTGTGATGAACTCTTTTCAAAAATCACATTATTTATTATTTTCAGCGAATTCAGTGTAATATACAGCGTGTGTTGGTTTAATTCTAGATGGGGATACCGCTGCCTCGCGACTGTTAACGTGTCGTCATCGTGACGTCACGTTCACGTACAGTCAATTTTTGTGGCTATTGTGCCCTCGCTACGCTCGGTCACAATAATTTAAAGCTGTACAATATCAACATAAACTGATATCCCGAAGGTGGATCAGATGCAGGCGGCCGCTGGTAAGCGGCCGCAGATGTCCGATAACACAACCAATATTGCTAATCTTCGCGGGTTCACTGCCGGATGATGATGAAATGCGAGCTTCACCTGAAACATTGGACATCTGGTTGTGTTATCGGACATCTGCGGCCGCCTGCATCTGATCCACCTTCGGGATATCAGTTTATGTTGATATTGTACAGCTTTAAATTATTGTGACCGAGCGTAGCGAGGGCACAATAGCCACAAAAATTGACTGTACGTGAACGTGACGTCACGATGACGACACGTTAACAGTCGCGAGGCAGCGGTATCCCCATCTAGAATTAAACCGTGTTGTTAACCCTGACCGCTAGTTTAACCTTTGTGGAGACGTCTCACTGTTTTCGTTCTTCTCATAGTTTCCGCCACACATACCTACCTCGCCTCAACAGTGGTGATTTTCTCCAGTATTTTCCATCTGTTATTTTGTGTTTTGTATTATTTCGTAGCTGCAGCATTCCCGCTCGTTTTCTCTAACTGTTGTTTGTAGTTGCGTGCCCCTTGATTTATATTTGTGGATGCTGTGTTTTAGTCACCTGTTTGTCTACGCGACTGGTTCTATTTACTATTGTGTTAGCTGCTTACTTTGTTCTGCAGTAGTTTTGCCGTAACGTGACGTCAGTTTAGTTTTACTACCAATCAGGTCCACTGCTAACACTAAGTGTCGGGTAACACTGCAACAAGGGAGCGTTCACAAACTACGTGGCTCGGTCTAGCGGAGAGGGGCTCACTGGATAGCTATGCTGGGGTACGTAGGAGGGGGGGGGGGAGGAGGCGATTCAGAGCCTGTTCACGTTGCTTTACATTTATATTATATCTTACAGTTAAAATAAGGTTTAGAACACACAACACCATGTGTGAATTTATTTCCTTCATTTAATTATCCCCGTATGTAATTTACGATAGTCTGACAAGAGAAAACAGTACTAAATGTCTTCTGGAATTAATAGGGGAAAAGTCTACGTGCTACAGCCCCGTTTACACGGTGCGAGTTGACTGGATCGAGTGTACTGTCTTACTGCGCGCGCAGCACTGGATAGTCCACTCTCCTCGTGTAAACAGGTAGAAGACAGACAGTTGACTGAGGATAGTGGACTCGGTTCACTACCAACTTTTGGCGTGCGAGTCGAGGAAGCAAGATGGCGACAATTGGCAAGACGTGTAAGTGGAGTGAAGCGGAGACGTTAAATTTTTTAGAACTGTACGAAAATGAAGAAATTCTGTGGAACTTTAAGATTAAAAACTACAAAAACAAAGATTTTAGAGATGCTGCTCTCAAAAGAATTGTGTTATTACTAAATAAACCAGAAGTGGGTGAGATGTTTTTAAAGGAAATGCGTCATCAGCTACTATCACTCCCCATGAAGGAAACTGCAATGCTCCGTTCTCTATTGATCTTTTCAATGACGAATTTCGAAAACACTGTGCTATCATTTACCCTACCATTTGAACCAACATCAATATAAATAAATCTGTATCTGCTGTCCACGAGAGCGAAGAGAATTATGCTGAAATAGCCTTTGTAATTGTAGAAGTCAGTGTGACTGTTTTTGGGGCATACAATATTGACGTGTTTCCCATCCATAGCACCACAACAATTGGGAAAATTCCACTTATCATTAAATCCTTCAGCAATATTCTTCCATTCTTGCGCTGTAGTCGGAATCTAAAACAGCAAAGTAAAGGTCAATTATTGTAACTGCCGACTTTTACTTTACTATTGTTATTATAAGTTTATTTTTAATTTTTATAGGTTGACGATAACAATGAGGAACTGCAACTAACAGCTGACACAAACAGCAGCCAAACTCAAAATATTGATGAGCATACAATTGATGAATTTGGCTATAATTTTTTCAGTTCCCAGGAAGGAAAATCAGAAGAAATTAAAAAAAATGAAAGTAAATAATCCTCCCTCCTACATATCATCAGCAATAGAAAAGCTGGAAAAAATAAAAGAAAGTGTAAAACATAATGAATGAATTTGACCATTTTGGGGCTAATATTGCCAGCCAGTTGAGAGAACTCCCACTAGAGCTATCTCTAGAACTTCAAAGTGACATAATGATGATGATAACAGAAAAACGAATTCATTATTACAGATCTCAAAAGGCTTCTAAATAAATGGAGATTTCTTTACTATCTACGCCCTCTGGACAACAACATCGTGAGTGCATTATTGCTGAAGGTTTTACAAATGAACAATCGCCGGGGTCATCACCGCAACAAAGTTACGGAATTGTATACTGCAATAAATAGTATTGGAGGATTTGAAACTTATTGACCTTTCTTATATCTTCTTATACTTCATTTGTGTACATATTTAAGAATTAAAATAAATTTTGAAGTTGTAATTGATGTAAACTCAATTTTAAAAAAAGAAACTTACCTCCATATGTCCTTTCAAACTATCATAAATAGCTTTCAAAACAGCTGGAATAAATGTTGAAATCGTACATTTCGGCACACGATAAAAATGTTCCAGGGTACTATAGGAGTCACCTGTGCCTAAATATCTCAGTGTTATTTCCAGTTTTATCCGGGGTGTTAGAGCTTGCCTCATAATGGTGTCATCTTTTTTAATACTGATAGAAATATTTGACAGAAGCTCTTCAAATTGAGAAACAGTCAGTCTTAAATGATTTCTGTAACTTTCTACATCTTCAACTGCAACTTCATTCAAAAACGTCACCGAAGCACCTAAAACATTTCTTTTTGAAATCCACTCCCTTACCCACTTTCGTCGTTTTCTTTTATTTTTCTTCATAGCATTCAAACTTATAATTAACATATCAGCTAAAATATCAGTTCCTTCCTGTAATGCGGACATACTAATTTTCCAACAAGATCACAATGTAGTAGAGAACTCTCCTGAGAGTGGACAGTGTACTGTCTTCAAATTGTTACTAGCATGCTAGTCCACTCTCTTACCCCCACCACCGACCCTACTTCCCACTGTCGTTCCAGTCAACTCGCACCGTCTAAACGGGGATTACGGGAGGGGGTGTGGTGGGGAGGGAGAGGGGATAGAGGCAAAAGCCACGTGGGAGTGGGGGAGGGGGGGGGAGGATTCATAGGAGATCAAAATTCAGCTACGTGGTTTATGGACGCTGCCTTTCGTCTGGCATTTGGTATACACGTTGCTGACGTCATACGTTTCTAGAAAACGTCCATATTAAAGCAAAAAAAAAAAAAAACTTATATTAGATAGACTGTCACACTAACTATATCGTATGCGAAAGCGTAGGCAATACACTAGCAGCCTTTTCTGTCTTGGACGCTACCAATAAAATCAACATATTGCTAGGCGGTGCAGTGCACTGGGCCCCCATGCTCATAGGGGACCCCGAGCGCAGCCGAGAGGGCACCCAAGCGCTTCCGAGGGAGCCCCAAGTACAGCTCAGAGGGCCCCCAAGCTCAGCTGAGTGCGGACCCTAGCAGCAACTTGGCAGAGCTAAAAGAAATGTCGCCCATCTGGCCTGAGGGCCCAAAATAATTATATTTTGCACCGGGGCCCTTGTTGACCTAGCTACGCCACTGAAAATCAAGCGGTTTCATGTAATTGTTTTTTCTTTTTTGCTTATGAATTTACGTCTCGTCGGCGTCTAGATCATTAGAGGTGGAAAAGGACTGCTGGCAAGGAACGGGAAGGAATTTGGCCGTGGTCTTTTTTGCGAAAAGCGTCCGGCGTGATCTGACGCACAACAGGTGGCTTCTCATGAACTCATAGATTTACTCCGCCCAAATATCACGTAACTCGTAAGTTTTCACTTCAAAAAAACCTTCCTACTCATTGGTCGGTGCATTTACAATCTGAGGATCCTGTTGGCCAGAAGGGATGTTCCTGGGACCGTCTGGAAGAGCGCCGACGACCCTTCCTGGAGCGGCGAATAGCAAAGCCCCCGATTTTTTTTTTTTTACTGCTTTACGCTCTCAACAGCGTCTTTAGAGACGGGAAATGATGGAGCCATTTGCCTGGAGTGATCTGGGAAACCATGGAAAACCCAAATCTGGATGCCCGGACGGGGATTCGAACCGCCGTCCTCCAGAATGCGAGGCCAGAATGCTAACCGTTACACCACCACGCTCGGTAAAGCCACCGAAGCTAGCGGGGCTATACACACAGCCGCTGAGGGGGGGGGGGAAGATAGAGCAGACATGAATAAATCATCACATACTAATATCAAGCCAACATGATAAGTAGGAGGTAGTAGCCGATTCAAGCCAGAAACCGGGAAAAACCCGTGACGT